>CATQJA010000438.1:0-31395 GCA_958295435.1 Mesorhabditis spiculigera
CGAAAGCCTGCGTGAAAATTTCTTCTGTACCATCGTAGTAGTTGTGGTGAATTCTGAAAATACGTTATTTTTGCAAAAACTTGGTGGTATCTAAAAATCCAAGAAAAGAAAAACGAAGAATCAGCAGTATATTTTACAGCCGGAAAATGGCAGAACAATTTTAACAAGTGAATACACGACTCAAAAGTGAGCCGAATCGACGTAAAAAGTTTTGCAGCGCACGACAATGCCGCGCCGACTTTTCCGATGAATGGCCCCCCGTATTGTGATTCTTGCAAAAAAGTTTCGGGGGTTTCCATGAGGGCGTTTGGTCGCTCGCTGTAGGAATATATATTTCTGAATTATGACATGGTTTTGTCTGGGAATGCAAGCCGTGGAGGGGCGATTCCCTTGCTCATCCCCTCAAAAATGGCGTGCAATATTTTGGGAAAATGTGAAAAATCATCTGTTTCACATCATGGGGGAAGACCGGAAGGGGGTCAGAATTAGGAATCTTGTATTTTATAGTTGTTTCGAAACGAAATTGCGATTGCCAACTAGGGGAAATTTAGGAAAAATCATTGAAGGCAACCTTGGACGGCTCGCAAACCCTTGAAAAATTTCGTTCAAAGCGTACCGTATCCTTGTTTTTTGCGCTTATCTTTGCTTTGAAAATAGCTTTTTTAGTTTTTGTTTTCGAAAGAGTGGAATTTATAACATAACAAAGTGAGCCAAAAAAGAAGAAAGCTCAAAACGAAACTTTCTTAAAAACGCGATTAAAACCCAAACACGATGAAAATTAAATCGAACTTGAGTGCCACTTATATCAACTTTTAACAAGCGTTTTTGTACCATCGCGTTAACTATCAATTCGTCCAAATATCGTTATTTTTTTAAGGATTTTTGGCCTCCAAATTCGCTTTAAAATCTGCATTTTTGCTACTAGATAAAAATAACGTTCCGAGAACCTATAAACCTAAACAAAAAAACTACGAAATTTTGAACCCAGCGTGCACCGGGTTCCAGAGGAAGTGCCCACGTCGTGACCAACCCTATTATGCCGCCCCCCCCCCCTCGGGAGATATGGTATCTGGCGGGGGCGCGGTGGGACCACGTGCAGATAGGGTCGACCAAAAACGCCGTATCTCGCTTTGCTCGCCTTTTAAGGGGATTATCGAGCTTGTCGCCGCGACCCCTCGGAAGTCGGCAGCTTCATTGTTTGCCCGGGTCGCGGGGGCTGGTGTGAGCGACCAAAAGAATGATGGCGTCAGCGGAAGCAATAAAATAATTCATAAAAACAGTAAGGATTTTTGGGTGAGGCTGGCGTAGCTGCTTTCCACACCTTCAGGGAGGTTGAACCCCAAATTTTAGAAATGATTTTCATTAGTACAATGAGCTTTGAATTTATAGAAAAAACTTTTAAAGGATGAACAAGTACGAAAATTCCCCGTCTCTTTATCATCAGCTGCGTACTTCAACGTCAGCTAAATTGCACGCCAAATGACTCGGCTTGAATAACGGTGAAACTTTCACTTTTGAGCGGATCAGGCTCCCCGCGACGTTAAAATACCATCAGAAGAAGCCAGATTACCATAAACACAGGGTATTTAGAGGTATATCTCCTCAATCTCTTAATAACCGGTTATCAGGTTAAGCCATTGTCGAAAGCCTTTGCACTCCAAGGACATCAGAACAATATTTCAAATTCTCTAGCAAATTCATGTTCAGATTAAAGGATTCTCTTTTACCTGTTATCGTCGAGAAATTTAGGGCCAAATTTCATCGAAAATTTGATCAAATTGGGACGTCACATCCGCGATCAGTGACGCTGTTTTTCACGAGTGATCGTAAGCTCAACTGGGGCGGAAACAGCGAAAGGGTGAGAAAGAGATAGAAAGAGAGAAGCGTTAAATAGAGATAATGGATCACCTGGGGGGTGTCAAAAACGACCGTGAAATGAGGTAGCCGGAAGTTGTAAACGACCGTATGCAGGCGGCGGTTACACCAGGACCATGAGAACAAAATGATAACACACGGATCTGACGAAAAAATAAAACTTGAAGGTGGTCTTAAAACGAGAGACAGGTATTGGAAAAGCTGTCTGGCTGGGTAGGAGAAAAAGAAAAATTCCCGGGAAAACAGGAATTCGGTTGAGTTCGAGGACAATAAAGTGCTAGGCTATCATGAACTACGAATTTTGATCTCCGCCACCTGCCGATTGTTCCCGGAGATCAGATATTAAGAGAGCTTTTCGAGGTCAAGCGGCATACCCTCGGGGTATGCCTTAATGCACTGCTAAAATCGAACGCACTCAGGACAGAATTGAGCATCCTGGGTCAGTTAATCGGGCGGTAAACGCCAATTAGTAGTAGCTTTAAAGAATCAGTATGTTCAAAATAAATAGACTAATAAAAACCAATACCCTTTATCATTGTGTGGGCGCGTCAGGGGGTGTATGGTGTAACAAAGCGGAATAAATGACTCGCCACTGTTTTTCTGGTGGTGACACATCCCGTCACTTTGATAAATCAAGGAAAAGTACATACATTTTATAGTCAAGGAGTCAAAGAGCATTCATGATAAAGCGAGTGAGAGAGCGAGAGAGCGAGTAAGTTTTAGTCCTCAAATCCTTCGAATAATTTCGGAACTTATACGACGTTCTCGTGGCTACTGTATCCAAAACCAAACTCCCGGATTCCGAGACGCACCACGTGACGGGTTGCCTGAACGATTGAACGATGAGCAAAAAAGGAAATTCCGTGGTGGAGTGATGGATGGCAGTCACAAACAGGGATATGCCCCCGGAATAAACCCGTAAAAAATTGTATCCCGGGAAATCGGTGTTTCGAGAGGTGCCTGAACTTTGGCATCACCACCCGGGGTCAAATTCTATGCCTTATTGATTTCTGGAACGCCCTGAAATGCTTAAAGCTGCCTAATTTTACAGATTGGAAAAAGGACTGGTGGGGGGCCACCCCAAGACTGAAGGAATCGCTTTCAACCCTAACCCGATCATTGCCACCAAAATGTTTGCGCCCAGTACGCCTTAAAAGATAAAGCTTGCCAAAAATGGCCTCATTTCCGCTCTTCCCTTCCTCGAGATCGACCCCGGAAAAACAAACAGGTTTTAGTATTGCTTAGAGAGGGCCATTGTTTGGAGCCAGCTTCAAGGCCACGCGGAAAAACTTGATAACACGTCTTTGTTGCGGGGTCTGATTTTTAGGGGCTTCCCCGGTCACCTTTAAAAGTGCTGCGGGTGATAATGATTTTAGAATCAGAGAGAGAGAGAGAGAGAGAGAGAGAGAGAGAGAGCGAGAGCGAGAGCGCGCGAGAGAGAGAGGGAGAGAGAGCGCAAAAGCGAGAGAGAGGGAGAAAGTGAGAAAGAGCGAGAGACAGAGAGAGAGAGTGAGAGAGAACGATCTTAAAAAAGTTCCGTTAAGATCACGGAAACCAAAATATGGCACAACCGCGCGCATCCGACCTCTATATAGGCCCGGCGGGCTGGCTGATGCAATTGGGCTACGGGAATCTGAGATCCGTAACGGGAAAATGCCTTTTCTCAACATATGAGGATAATTTGGGTGCAAGGCGATTAGCTGGCCTTATGTAAAAAAAACTATTTTCTCGTGTTTTTAGCGCGACGATCAACCCAAATTGGCCGCGATCTGGAATGGGCATGTCATCTGTTGTCACGGGAAATTTTCCGTCTTCAATTCATATTATGCAATCCATAATAAATCGATGGGGGACCGATCCCGTCAACGATATGTAATCTAAATACAAGGAATTTGGAATCCCATAAAGCCTACTAGAAAAACATTACATTGTACTTATGAGAGCCTTTACTAAAACTCATGGGTGTGCAAATGCTGAAGCGTAAATTTACAAAGAGGGAGATACCCACCAACAAGGAGACTAGCCCAACTCTTTTTTTTTAATTATGCACCAAAGAATTTTTTGGGCAAATTGATTTGGTTTTGGAGGTCCCGGAATCTATCAGCTCGGGGGCCCTACTGTTTTTCGCTCCCTCCGCATGGAATGGCCCACGAAATTGGCCCCAATCGCCGAGGGCGCACTCCAGAGCTGGAGCTCATGCACTATCGCCCTAGTGGAACGGATTGGTTTTCCAAAATTTGTTTTCAAGATTACCGTTCCACAAAAATTAGACTTTCAGGAGGAATACTTCCATTCTTGGCTGCTTTTCCAACGTCTTTGCTGCCTGGTCGAACCGCTATGGCAGGTCAGTGCTCCATAGAGCTCGAATTTGGCTGATTCTCACGATTTTTTAGAAGATCCATTCAGTTTGGTTGCGTTTTATAAACAATTTATTTCAATAGATAAATATTCCATGTTCCAGAAGACAGTGACGACATCGCTATTATCGGCTTTTCCATCCGGGCACCCGGGTGTGAAGATGTTAAGGAGTTCTCGGAAGTGGCACAGGCCGGAAGGGTAAGAAAACGATTTGCATGCTTAGGCATAGCTGCAAAAAAACTGTTAATTTTCTGATCTTTTGTTGTCCAGGATCCACTTCAATCAATTCCGGAAGATTTCAAGCATCTAGCCGAGATCCAGAAACGAAAGCCGGGCATCCGAGCCGGTTTTGTCGCACAATCGGACTGTTTTGATAATAAGTACTTTGACGTGAGTAGATTTTGATAATGATTTGTCGATATTAAGATTCTGGATTGTCATTTTTATGACGGTTCTAGGCGTCATTTCCAGATCCCGGAGGCCGAAGCTCTCGCCATGGACCCACATCAACGATTGGCGATGGAGCAGACAATTCTCGCGCTCCACGATGCTGGCATTAATGCGAAAGAGGTTTCGGAATACAATGTAAGCATTTATACTAGGTTTTGATATGTTTGAGAGACAGAGAGAGAGAGAGAGAGAGAGAGAGAGAGAGAGATATAGAGAGAAATACCATATCCGTTGCAGCCTCTCGTATTGGCCAGCAGCTGGTCCCACGACTACGAGCGGCTACTCCCGGATATTGATCAATACCAACTGGGTGGAAATATGGGATCCATCATTGCTGGAAGGTATAAAGCCGAGTAATTTCAGAAGTGTTTAGAATCGCACACTTCTTGAACTTGAAAGGAGGTGCTGTGGCTGTGGAAAGCGCTTGTAGCAGTGGACTAGCTGCACTGCACGTTGCCAGAAATGCCATTCAAGCCGGTCAAACGCAAATGGCTATCGTGATTGGAGCCTGTTTCTTGGGGCCAAGGTACCTATGGTAATTTCCATCTGTATTTTTCAGTGCTTTCCTGACCATCGATGCCAATGGACTGCTAGCTCCGGACGGCGTCTTGAAAGCGTTTGATGTCGATGCTGATGGGTACGTTCGAGCTGAGGGATTCTCTGTCATCATCGTCGCTTCTAAGAGACTTGCTCGCCAGCAGAATTGGAAGGTCCATGCCCAAATTCAAGGCTCGGCCATGAATTCTGACGGCAAGACAAAGTCGCTCATCTCGCCAAGTCGAGGTTCACAAAGCCAATGTCACCAGGAGATTTTGAAGGAAAGTGAAAGCGGAAATGAAGATGTCGATTTAATAATTGCACACGGGACCGGGACCAAAGTTGGAGATCGAGTAGAAGCTGGTGCGCTTTGCGATACACTTGGTCAAGCGGCAAAAAATCTTCCTATCTACTCACCCAAAGCTAGCTTCGGCCACAACGAGACTTGTGCTAGCCATTTGGCGATAATATTGGCTATGGAAATGACTAAAAATGGATATATACCGGCACAACCGCACTTGAAACTACCGATCGAATCATTGAGGACATCTAAGCAGAATTTGATGTTTATTGGGGAAGAACGAGAAATCGAAAGATCAATGGTTAACGGATTTGGAGTCACTGGTACCAACGTATCGTTGTTAATAAAGAAGATGCCAGAATTAAAGCGAAACAATCGGAAAAATCCCAAGAAAAACCTTCCACTTCCGATCCTCACTTCAAAAACTGAAGAAAGACTGCAAAAAGCAAAAGAACAATGGCTTGAGTTTATCGAAAACACCAATGAAAAATTTGAAAATGTTATCTACTCTAACAACCGGGGATTATTCGAGGAAGAGCATCAGATTGCATTGGCTGGACGTAGCTTTGGAAGCTTAGAAAAAACGGTTAAAAACGCCAAAAAGCCAAAACCAACGGAATTTTACCTTGGTGATTCAATGACGTTAGATTCGCTGCTCTGGACGACAAACTACGACACACCAATCCCGAAAATATTCATGACTTTGTTGGCTCGCAGCGGTCAAACACTCAAAAATCTGGCGACCCTGAAGGCAAATCAACTGACTGTTCTCCTGCAGCTCTCTTGGGTGCTCTTCTACCAAAAACTGAACATTCCTATCGAAAAGCCGAAAGGCTCCGGTGTCGGTATTTTGTCTGCGCTTGTCGCGGATGGGCTTCTTGAGCTTGACAAGGCTCTGAAAATAGCCGCGTCGAAAAATTGGAAGGAACAGCTAGCCAAAGCCATTGATAAAGCAGTCATTGAAGCCCACGAAGCCAAAAATCAAAGAATTTCTGGCGGCTTTCAGGGAAAATTCGGAAACGGCGAACTCCTCGACGTCACCTCGTTTGAAGGATTTCTCGAGCTCATCTCAAGCGCTGAAAAACTGAACCCAAACGCCCTGCAGATGACCGGAAATTTGGTGCAAATTCCGGCAATTCAGTTTGAGAGAAAACGCTTTTGGCCAGTGATCGAGGTGACACCAGCTTTAGAAGCTACGTGCCCGGAAAAACTGGCAGAAGAAACGTTGCTAGAGATCCTGAAGTCTTGCACCTATCCCATCAACGATTTAGAGGCGTACCCAGAAATCGAGTGGAGCTATTTTGATTCGCTACTGTCCGTTGAGTTCGCAGAGAAACTGAGGGCTACGCTAGGATACTATGTCGACTACGAGGATTGTAAGGGCTGCGATACCATCAAAGATTTGTTGACCCTCCTCAACAAAACTAATGGCAAAGTCGATAAGCCTAAATCAGAAGCTCCTAAAGCCAAAAAACCAGGGGACAGTGTAGAAATAGCGTTGAAACCTAACGAAAAGTACCACACTTATGTAGAGCGGATCGAGTTCCACTTGCCCGGGATGGCGTCAAGTGGTGTCGCACTTCATGAACTCCTCCTGGTTGCCAGGTCGAAGGCCTCAACAACAGCGGTCATTTTTGAGAAGGGTGTTGAGCATCTGATGAAGTGTACCCAGAAGCTGAAGGGGCAACTGAAGGACCGGAAATTGGACAGAAGCCCTTTAATATTTGCCACCGATGGGTCGAAGCAGGTGGTGTTGCACGAGAAGGAACCTTCAGGTAGGTAGCCTTATTATTAGGTCCACGAAAGCTGATTCAGTCAAGCTCAAATTCAGATTTTTCATAGGGTTAACCTTAGGCTAGCAACTGTCACTGTTAGGCTAGCAACGAGTTGAGCGAGTTCAACCAGTTCTCCAAATCCATGTGTATTTTTCAGACTCCATCCTCCAAGCAAACTCGGCAATCATCGCCGGCAAACTGGCAGCTCAGCTCGGGGTGAAAGGTCTGATTTCTGTAGTCGACAGTACTTGCACTTCCGTCCACATGGCCCTGGAAATCTGCGCCAAGGAAATGGACAAACAAAACTCGAAGTATGGCTTTGTAGCGGCAGCCCGATTTGGCTCCCCGAAACAGAATTTGGAGTTCTACGCCCCGACCACAAAGTCCTACGACTCGGATCGTGGTGGGTATGCTCCACAATCAGTTTTTGGTATTATCCTGTTGAAACGATCGCTGAAGAAACCTCAGAAGAAGCTGATCCTCGGAGACATTGAGCTCTTTTTCTCTGGCTCAACGATGTCCCCCCAATACAAGGTCATCGAGCTGGTCAAGCCGTTCAAGGAAAAGGTGGAATATCTAGAGATGCACGGCACGGGGACGTTGATGGGTGACGATTTTGAGACAAAGTTGGCTGCACAAATACTGGGAGGTCATCAATCGATTGTCGGGTCGATCAAGGCTTCGATCGGACATACTGAGGCAGCTTGTGGGTTGATGCAGCTGATCAAGCTTGACCTGATCGTTCAGTATGGAAGTCTTCCTGGGCAAGTTCATCTACAACTACCTCTACCGGCTATGAGGAAATCTACAAACCTTCGATTAGGGTTTGTTCACGAAGAACATGTCGAAAAAGATCAAGATATTTCGTTTGGGATTACGTGCTATGGTCTTGGCGGGTCCGTTGCGCAAATGGCGTTGGGCTGCTCGAATACCAACTCGCGTTCGAAGCAGAACTCTAGCAACCCATTTCTGCTTTTCCCTGTCAACGAAACGTCTGATGAAGCCGAAGTTCTCAGAGAACGGCTTACAAATGCACTTGAATGTGGGGCAATGACTCTGGCGGAGGCGCACTACATTTTGACGAAAAACACGAAGCCAACGCCCGGCCAAAGTTTTACCGTCACAAACTCTAGAAAACTATTGGCTAGAGACCTCCTAGAGCCACCCATCAATTCAACGATCGGCACCGTCGTTTTCAAGCTAGAAGAAACACTCTTTCTAGATATCTGGACAAACACCTGGGCATTCAAGAAGCTGATGGTGTCCTGCATGAAACGATTTGAGGGAGTAAAATATGGTACCCTGATCGCTGGAAATGTCGCGTTCTTGAAATTGATCCAATCGATTCACCCAAACGTAAAACTTGAGGCTGAAGGATTGGCAAAGGTAGGCTTGGAATTTATGAAAGGACGTCTGGATTTGGAAGGCATTATCAAGCTGATGTCTATGGCGGCGGACAGCAAAGAAAAAGTTCAACTAAGGCTAAAAAGCGAAAAATTCATGAAGGGCCACGACATAAATGAGATCACCCGACACTTGATGAAAAAGGAAAGTTCAATCATGCTCTCCAACGGTGAAAACAATTCGGATGAACGATTCCAGGGCAGATACTGGAAGGATTTTCTACTTTTTATTGGCAGTGAGTACGCAAGTGGTCAAGAAATCAAGTGGAAGTACTTACGTGAAAAAGTCGACAAACCGGCAATCGATAAATGGATCACAATTCTGAATGATGATGACTCTACCTCGAAGGACTTTTTCCGAGGTATCGAAGACCATGTTGTACTTGGCGAAAACCTGGTCCCGGCTGTGGTATGGTTGCGTCTACTTATTGAAGAGTTTGCGGACTATACCAATGTCCAGAGCATCACCATCAATATGAAATGTGCGGCTGAGCAGGTTCGAGATTTCTACATCGACCGGGGGCAAGTCGTTGTCAACGGAAGTCCCGTCGTATCCTACGAAGTCGAAAAACAAGGTCGATCCTCTGAAAGTACCGTCGACCTCGCGAAGACCAGCTTCAAGAATTTAACTCGAAATACAGCCAGCGAGATCTACGCCAATTTCCTGGGCTATGGCTACCAGTACGGGTGGGAGTTCAAGGTGCTCGATGAGGTATCTTTCTCCGACAACAGCTACGGTATATTCGCCCTTAGCAACTTTGAGATCAACCGAGAGATAGCACCACTTGAAGGCTCACTACAAGCTGTTGTCTTTAGTGTTCTTGCTCAAAACGACTTCAGCCTCGTCTACCCTTTTCACTTTCAAGATATCAAACTGTGTGGTGAAATCTCGTCCTCGACGAAGGGGTACTTTAATTATACCTTCCGTGGCGGACTTCTGAGCTCTACGATCTGCCTATTGGACGCTCAAGGGCAGTTGACCATCTCCTTCCAATGCCTCTTCAAATCCGGCACTCAGACGATGAAGTTTGGCAAGCCACCAAGGCAAAGTCGCCGGCGTGAACACTCGATCAAAACTAGAAACATGAAAATAGCTGTGCTGATCCGGAAGGAAATCCTGGCGCTTGCCCCTGATGTCCACCTCGAGATGGACGTCGGGTTCTTCGAGATGGGACTAAACTCGTTGCTGATCACGAAGCTTGTAGGCAGCTTGAAACGGATCGGACTCTCTGTGGACCTCGTTGATCTGTTCAACTACACCACCATCGCCGAGTTGACCGAGTTTTTGGATAGTACCATTTCTCAGGACGTGCTGCTTGACGATGAGGAAGATGAGGTGGAAGGCGAGGACATGACAGACGACGACGCCAGCTCTGACGTGACACTTGGGCCCGATAACCTAGCAGCCATTTCGAGACACCAATCGGAACTCCCTAAACAGAGCATATGCATCTCTGGGTCTGCTTGTCGTCTTCCAGGCGGCATTCGAGATGTGGATGAATTTTGGGAAGCTCTAGTCTCCGGGAAAAACCTTAACCAACGAATCCCAGCTTCTAGAATTTCAACCCGCGATGTTCTGATCACCGGCAAGAAGTATGGAAAACACTTGGAGGGTTCCTACTTTTTGGATGACATCCGTTCCTTTGACAATGAATTCTTCGGGATCTCCAAAAGTGAGGCAGCTGTCATGGACCCGCAGCAACGTCTACTACTCGAGTGCTGCTATGAGTGCCTTTCTCAAGGAGATGCCTTGAAAAACAAGAAAATCGGCGCCTTCCTCGGCTTTATGGGGACCGAATATCCTGATTTGATGATGGAGAGAACGGATGCCCTGTCGATGCTCAGTTCTGCGGCCAGTGTCTTGAGCGGAAGGATCAATTATGTCTTTGGGCTAACTGGGCCTTCAGTGACGATCGATACGGCTTGTAGTAGCTCGCTGGTAGCGGTAGAGCAAGCTATAGAGTCCTTAAAGGAAGGAAAATGCGAGCTCGCCTTGGTGGCCGGTGTAAACGTGATTATCACCGAGCGTGGGCTGGGTCAAAGAGCCAACGGTGGTATGCTATCACCGAATGGTATTTGTAATACCTTTGATGCAGAGGCTGCGGGGTACGCACGAGCTGACGGGTGTGTCGCATTATTATTTTCAATGCAGGGAGGTCAAACAGAAGTGATCCAGGTCAAGTCCAACCACTGCGGAAAAGGTGCGTCACTGACTTCACCAAATGGTAATGCTCAAAAAGAGTTGTTGAAGCTGTTACTCGGAGACGTAGAGCCTATTGGGTTATGGGACGCACACGGAACTGGCACCAAACTTGGCGACCCGATTGAGGTAAATGTACTGTCCGAGATTTTGGCAACAGCAATGGTGACCTCAGCGAAGACATCTGTAGGACATGGTGAGGCTGCAGCTGGCGCGACTGGACTTCTAAAAAGTGCCCTACAGCTTCAGAAGCAGTACATCCCTCCAACGCTTCACTTCTCGAGCCTGAACCCGCTGATCAAGATCAAGAAGTTGACACTACCAATTGTCGGGCAAGAAATAGAAAACGTTACGTCGGCTGGGGTCAGCTCTTTCGGCATCAGCGGTACGAATGCTGCGGCTTTGATCAAAAACCATAATCAAGCCTTGAGCTGTGGCCATCGTCACAACAAACTGATGCCTTTACAACTATCAGCAAAATCTCCGGAATCGCTTGACCAACTCCGCGTTGAATATTGTAAACTTGTTCAAACCGGCAACCATTGCTGTCAATGTCTCAAAGACCGCTTAGATTCTTGTCCAACTCACCGCTACACGTTGCTACTTGTGGTCAAGAATTCAGAAATTCTCGAAACGGTATTACCACGCAAAGAAGCTGATTATCAACTACAGAACTTTGGGTTCGAAACTGTCATCGATCTAGGGCTTCAAAGCGTTGTTCTGATTTTACTAAAACAAGGATATTCCTTCCATCTGTCGGCAGCTCTGGCATTTGTGCAATATATTCCTAGCGACAATGATATCCATTTACACACCGACGACGTCTATCTAGCCCTTGCGTTACTGCATCGCAAACGCTCTCTATCTGCCAAAGAACTGCTAGAAATCGATGTCCATCTACAGCAAGCCAACAAGGAACGTCTCCTCAGAACACTACAGACCTTTTTGAAGACACAAAAAATGGGTGGGATCGCCAAAGGTCTTCAGGAAGTCATGACCAAACGAAAGACGTCAATACCAGTTCAAAATCGAGTGGATTATCTGGTTTGCCACCGGATGCTAGTGAAGAACCGAAGCCCCGGGCTCAAAACAAATTATTCCACAAAAATACCGACCTATCCGTTTAGGAAAATTGCCTTTTGGTGCAACAACGATCCAGTATTAGTTGAAAAATCTTTACTTGGAATCCTGAAGTCAGAGGTCGATGCGGAAGAGCAAATATTCGAAAATATCTATACAAAATATCGATATCCGCTTCTAGAAAAGGTTGATGCGAGAGTATTCGTTTGGATGATGGCGATGCAAGCTTTGGAAGTAACCGGAAAATCTGGTTTGACCCTAGCTTTGACTAACCCTAAAGAGACATCTCTGAAGAATGGCCAACTGTTAAAAACTACGGTTACAAAGCAGTCAATCCAGATTGAAGCCGGCGAATCTACACTAATTTTCCAAATTTCCGGGGCCATCGAGAACCTAGAGGACAAATTCGATACCTCGAAATCGGCTAGCTATCAATTCACCCTACCAGAAGCCCTGAATAAATTTAAAGAGAAGATTAAATCGATCCAATCATCTGAATTGTACATCGAGAATTCACTCGCGTTCGATGTGTGCCAAGAGGACGACGGCATCATTTTGGCAACCAACGGACTTCCGGTCCTTCGACTTGGTTTCGAAGCGACTTCAAAAGCAGAAGTCAAGCCAGTCGCCATTGAAAAAATTGTTGAAACCGAAGAATCCGAAGCAGTGGTTTATCAAACAGATAACTCGGGACTTCGCGCAAAGTTACTCGAGTTGCTTTCAGAGGTCGTAACCGTTGATGCTGATATTAACGATGAGTCTAGCTTCGTCGAGCTGGGCTTGGATTCTCTAGGAGTTGTCGATTTTGTCAATCGATTAAACTCGGAATATACCGAATATGAGTTTTCCACAAATGACATTTTTGACGCCGGCACGATTGGGGAGTTTATCGATTTTGCGAGTGATAAGGTGGGAAAGAGCGGGAATGATGATCTGCGCACTAATGAATGCCCAGAAGATGACCGGGCACCTACTGGTAATCAAGAGGAGGGTCGTGAAACAGAGGATTTATCCGGAAAATCGCCAGTGGCTGAGGCCGACCCGGAAAAGCTCAATCTTTCGGAATTTATCTACCTGATCCGGCTAACCGACAAACGAATGAGCGACATCCGGAAAAATCCGAATAAAATAGAACTCCATTTTGATGGCAAGCAATTTCTCGGGGAAAACGATAAGCCGGTTGATTGGAAATCAAGGCCCAATGCCGCTGGCTTCGAAATTCGTTTGATCGATTACGAACGGCTTCACCTTTCCCAGGCGCCTGAATTTTTTATGATCCTATCAAAGCTGATACTGGATATCTGGCGTTCAAAGCTCAAAGTGCAGTTCAAGATACCGAAATCTCAAAGCCTGTACGCCCAAATGCTCCAAGCTGGCCTGAAAACCGCTTGTGCAGAGTTTGGACCTCAAGTCCGCCTCACATGGGAGGAGAAACTCTACCGTTACGTTCCGCAAGGATCCAAGCAACCTGTGAATGTCAAAAATTGGCTAATAACCGGTGGCCTATCCGGAATCGGGTTGACAATCGCTGAGCATCTGGATCGGACTCACCAGGCTGAGAACTTGGTGTTGTTCTCGAGAAGAAGCCCGGATCCTCAACTTCAAGCCAAGCTTAAAAACTCCCGAGCTAAGGTTACTGTAATGAGCGTGGATACTACAGATTACCAAAGGTTGCAAATGGCTGTTCGGAAACTAAACTTTAAAATAGATGGAATTATCCATAGTGCTGGTGTCTGTCGAGATGCTTTGATACCTACTCAAAACGAGAAGCGTTTCACTGAAGTCTACAATCCAAAGGTAGTTACGATTCAAAATCTCGAGAAACTGGAGCAAGAGCTCAATTGGGATTTGAAGCACTTTGTAGTGATGTCTTCAATCGCAGCAACTGTTGGAAATCGAGGGCAATTAAATTACGGTATCTCGAACGCTATTGCCGATTGGATGATGACGGAGAGAAGACGTCGCGGGTTAGCTGGCGCCTCGATTAACTGGGGTAACTGGTTGGAGACCGGGATGGCCGTTGATGTCAATGAACTGCTTGGAGGGCTCGGATTTCATGGAATCACAACAAAACAAGCTCTTGAGGCTTTTGATGAGGTGATCGAGAAGAAGTTAGACCAAGTGGTAGTTGCTGGAGTCGATTGGGCGAAGGTTTATGAAAATCGAAAGGATTTGGAAGAAGCGAAGGTATTTGAAGGAGGTTTCAAAGTTGAAGAAACAAACGCCGACGAGATAAAACTTACAAAAGAACAGCGAGTAGAACAGGAGAAGCTAGGAAAACTTGCCGAACGTCTCGAAGTCGGTGACGATCTCGAGATAGGTTCTACCAAAGATACGCCGATATTTGTATCATTGCAGCTTCTCCAAAACATTCTCCACTCCTACAACCGCAATCTGGAGCCAAACGTACCTACCGGAAAAGTTGCCTTTATGTTCCCAGGTCAAGGCAGCTTTTACTCAAACGCCGGCGTCGCCTTCCTAAAGACCTTCGAGGCGTTCAACACCGCCTGGTCAGAAGGCGTCTCACAAATCCGAAAAGTACATCCCAGTTTTGAAATCCACGGTGCCGCAGCTTTCTCGAATTCGCTACAAGACCAGCTCAGGGCGTTCGTGTTTGGTCTCGCCTCGTACAAACTTTGGAGGTGGACGGGGTTGAAGCCCGACTATCTGATTGGCCATAGTGTAGGAGAGATCACGGCTTGTGTCGCTGGGGAAGCAATTTCTTTGTCAGATGGCATAAAAATGATAGCAGCCAGATCGAAAGCTATGGAGACATTGAAAAAGCAGGGCTCCATGATAGCCACCGAGCCAAAAGCGGAACCATACGTTTCGAAGATCAAAGACCTCCATATAGCCGCCTACAATAGTGGTCGGCAGATTGTATTAAGCGGAACAAAAATGGCATTGTCGAAAGCGTATGCAAATTTGAAAAAGAATGGTTTTACAGTGAGAATCGTCAACCCAGACTATCCTTTCCATAGTCCATTATATTCCGAAGAAGTTGTTGAACAGTTTGAAGCGGAAATCAAGAAGATTTCCTTTAAAAAGCCGGTTATTCCGGTTATCAGTACCTCGACGAAAGAAATTATAGAAAACGTCAATCCTGCCCATTTCGGTGAGCATCTAAAATCGCCGGTTCATTTTTCGCAAGCAGCTGCTAAACTTGCTGAACTTGGCGTCAACGCTTGGGTCGATTGCGGCCCTGGCGATATTCTAGCGAATTTTATCCGTAGATGTTCGTTGAATGGAAAGCATAACGTAATGCTAACGGCGTCAGCCAGGAGTAAAGAGTTGCTGACCTTTGTCAAGTCGGCCTGTATGCTCTATTCGGAAAGTCTGCAGCACCATAAGCTCGACAAATCGGTGGTGGAGCTCGAAAGCTATAAACGGATGGTAGATGACCATAAAATTTGCGGTAGAGCCATTGTGCCGGGAGTAGTAGCCATTTGGAGCAGCTTAACTTGGCTTCAAAAACAAGCGAATAGTGGCAAGAGTTTGAGCAACCTCAAGTTCCTGAAGGCCTGGCCGCCAGAAACCGGAAATCGCCGTCTGGTTCTCGGACCAACCGGAGTTTTAACAATTTTTGTAGAAGAAGACGGCGTGTTCAGTTGCAAAGTGGCAGATCGATGCAAGACTTCAAAATGCGAAATACCAAAAATGGAAAAGCATTGGCAAACCCTCAGCGTTTCCGATTTTTACACACAAATGGGTACCCGAGGGATGGAATACGGCCCCGCCATGCGTTTACTGAAAACCCTGGAAATGGACGGAAAATTCGTCAAAGGCAGTACAGCCTTTGAAGCCCCAGTAAAAGTAATGGAAAGCTGCCTTCAAGTGGTGCTAGCTTGGGTCTGGAAAAATACGGAGAACATGGCTTGTGTTCCGATTTCCATCGAGACCTTGAATATCAGTGAACTTGCCGAACAAGTTGGAGAAATTGAGCTTGATGGCGAAATTGTCAAAGGGAACAAGCATCAAGTCATTGCTAATGTTTCCGCCTACCAAGGGAAAAGCTTGGTGGTGGAGATGAAGCACGTAACAGCAGTCTACAAAAATTTTAAGCCAGCATCAAATCTTGTCCAGGAGAAGCGAGAAATTGAAAATGCTGAAGTGAAAACCAACACAAAAGAACAAAAGGACGAAGCAAATCAAGAACAAAAACAGATCGGTATCCTCGGATATTCAGTTCTTTGTCCTGGCATCCGAAAGCCTGAAGAGCTCTTCGATCTGATGGCCACGACCCGACTTCCGGGAACTGGAAATTGTTTCAGAAAAGAGCTGGGGAATGTCAGCCTCCTTCAAAAAGACGTCAAGAGGTTTGACGCGGAATATTTTGGAATCACCCCAGTGGAGGCCAAATATATGGACCCACAACAGCGATTGCTGATGGAAGCAGTTAGGGAGCTGTTGCTGGGAAGTGGCGGCAAGCTATCGAAGAATACAGGTTAGTGAGAGAGGAAAAGTGAAGGAGAGAGAGTGAGAGAGTGAGTGAGAGAGAGCGAGAAAGAGAGAGAGGACCCAACAATTTTATAAAACAAATTTTGCAGGGATCTTCATCGGATGCGGTCCCTCGGAATTTGCACAGCGTGCCCTAGCAGAATTGGAAGAACGACCACCTTCACTAACGACTGGAACGCATCCAAGCGCTCTGGCTGGACGGTTAGCGCACTGGCTGAAGGTTGAAGGTTCGTATAGGTGCTATCATTTAGCACAACATGTTGCCCAATCGTGTCAGTTGTGTAAACCGGAGTGAGAGGAGTAGCTACGCCTTCGAATTCTTAATTTTTAACTCCGTAACTACTAAATTTGAGTTTTAGGACCCGTCGAATCCATCGATACAGCATGCTCCTCTTCATTTGTCGCCCTAAAACATGCAGAAGAAGCCCTAAAACGCGGCAGTTGCGATATGGCGATTGTTGCTGGTGTCAATATGGTAATTTAAGTACGATATTAACCAATTCCTTAGATTTTCCACAAACACAACACGGAGACTCTTTTAAACGCTAAGATGCTCTCACCAACCGCCTCCAGTCGGCCCTTCGATGCGTCCACTGACGGCTACAGTAGGAGCGAGGCGGTTGTCGCAATTTTGTTGGGTAAGAATGGAAACTTCTTGGCAACACTCGATTCGCTGAATGTCGGCCATTCCGGGGCCAGCTCTGCCCTAACAGTCCCGAAAAGTGCGGCGCAAGTACGGCTGATGCCGGTCGGAGTTGCGGTAGATCTTGTTGAGTGCCATATGACTGGTACGAGCCTTGGTGATCCAATAGAGCTGGACTCTATTCACCAAGTCCACCGTCCGGAAGTAAAAGTCTCGGCTGCAAAAACTCTATTTGGACACGCTGAACCCGCTGCTGGACTACTGTCCCTGGTTACAGTACTTCAGATGTTTAAGAAAGATTACATCTACCCAGTGCCGCATATCGAGATCCCTAATCGCCGCTTCCGGAACCCACCAAATTTGGGGATTATAGGGCATGAAGTTGACCTGAAAACCGTTCAAATAAACTCGTTCGGGTTCACGGGAACAAATACGGTAGCTGTGGTGTCGAAGGGCAAGCCTGGAGCAAGCGAACGCAACATGCTTGGTCCTAGAAAGATGCTGTATTTCCTTCGGCTTTCGGCTCGCCGTGAAGACGCTTTGGAAGAGCTGGTCAAAAAGTTTATGAATTTTATAAGCGAATCAAGCAAGTCGCTTATGGAAATTGAAGCGCATCTGGTGAATCGGGCTCAAGAAAAGCATCAAACCTGTTTGATTTACAACTACAAGCGCATGCTTGTTAAAAGAATAGATCTGGCTACAGGCAAAACTCAAAAAGCACAAGTACCGGAAAGCCGATCGATTTTGAAACTGGCCAGCTTCGGCGTATCGACCGATGATTCCGAATTATCAGGGCTACTAGGACAATTCTGTTCGTTTGAAGAAGCGGCATGCCAGCAGAAAACCGTTCGAAACATAAGCTTTGCCAACTTCCCAATCCCAAAACATAGCGGAAAAGCATACTGGCCTTTTAAAGAGTCACTGAAGTCACCCGGAAACGTGTGGAAGCTGGTCTGGGAGCCTATCAACTTGCCAAAAGAAAAGCTGGCATTAAAAATCGAACCAATCAAGCTCGATGACGTTCCGAGCAATTTATTTCGGGCTTCTGGGAGCGTCCCTCTCATAAATATCGAATTTGACGTCATGAAGCCGGTTGCAAATTTCTCAAAGGTTCAGAGAATCGTGCGGATCTTTGAAAGCTTTGCTCAAAAAGGACTTCCATTTATCTTAGGCCACAAACTACAAAACGCCAATCCATCGGTTGATTCGATTCTAGACGTTGTGTCGGTATTCCGGACGCTTGTCAAGGAATTTCCAAAAGCCAAGGGCAAACTGATCTTTTACAAAGAAGATTCGGATCTAGAAGGGATTCCAGATTTTGGAAACGAAGTAGTCCTCCACATACAAAATGGCAAAACATCAAAACTAGACTACAAGCTACAAGCTCCCGATGAAAAGCCCCCGAAAAATCGCTACAAAACGATCATCATCACGGGCGGATCTGGTGGGCTTGCGCAGCAGCTTCTAAAGGAGATAAGACCCAAATTAGCGTATCTAATCTCAAGGACCAAGCCGAAATTTTTAACCCCAAATGTGCATTGGATCCAAGCGGATATATCCAATCCCGAGGTCCTCGAAAAACTCGCCAATATCGAGTCAACTGATGCCATTTTCCATCTAGCTGGTGTTGTTCGGAACGAGTTGAGCAAAAATTTGACCCGAGAAGGCTTTGACGCTGTCGTGAAACCGAAATGCTCTGGACTTTCACACATTCTAGAAGCCAATAAACATGGCCAATTTGGCGAGCTGGTGATCGCCTCCTCGGTTGCCGCGGTTTTGGGATCGTTTGGCCAGGTGGCTTATGCTTTTGCGAATGGGATGATGGCACGAATGGTGGAGGAATGTGGCGTAAAATCAAGAATTCTGCTGCTTGGACCTGTTGAAGACGTCGGGATGCTGTCTGGGGTTGAGCTTGCACCTATTAGGCGTCAAGTTCGTGAGAGTGGATGGGAGTTTTTGAAAGCCAGCGATGTAGTTGAGAATCTGCAAATTAGTCACGGAATTCTAGTGGCTGGGACACCACCTGAACTTGTTGAAAACGTAGAAAAAATGACGAATAGCAACGAGCAGCCCCAAGCGCAAGCTCAAACTGGCGACGAACCAAAACGTAAGCTGAAGCCAAAGAGTCAGATTTCAAAGGTGGACCTAAAAAATTTGATTTGGAGCATAATTACGGAAATTACCGGAATCGAACGATCAAGTGACAAGGATAAGCTTGGGTTTATGAGCATGGGAATCGATTCCTTGATGATAGAAGAACTACGTGAAAAATGCCAAACCAAATTTGGGGTCCAAATCAGCCCAGTAGACATTTTCGATAGTCCCACAGTTGAGGGGCTTGTGGAATTGATCGATGCTGAGCTCCAGGAACTTCCGGTAGATGACCAACCGGAAGAAGAAGCCAAGATTGTGCCTCCAGAAATCGATGCCTTATCCTCAGAAGATACACAATCGCGAAACTCAATCGCCATCGTTGGGTATTCCGGGTCCCTAAGCGGTTCAAGGTCTGTAGAAGAATTCTGGGATCACTTAAAATCCGGCACAGAACTCATTACACGTACAAAATCTGAGGTCGAGAATCATGTGACGGCCGGCGGAGTAGCGCCCGGCTTCAACGAGTTTGACCACGAATTCTGGAACGTCCCCAAGGAAGAGGCAGATGCGATGGACCCCCAGCTCCGTGTGTTCGTCCAGCATGCCTATAGGGCCCTAGAAATGGCTGGGCTCTCACTGGAACGAAAACATAAGACAATTGGTATCTACGCCGGGGCGGAACCCTCAGAATATTACGATGCGGAAGTGGAAGCGGAAGGGAGTTTGGTCAGAATGTTTAGGCAGAATATGAAGGACTTCCTGGCGACTTGGACGGCTTATAACTTGGATTTGAATGGTCCAGCTATTGGGATCTATTCCGCTTGCTCCACATTTTTCACGGCCATCTCTGAGGCCGTCCAAGCCCTTGAAGCCGGCACAATCGATATAGCGATAGTTGGCGCGGCTTCGCTGGCGCTTCCGGGGAAGCTTACCTACGAATACCAGCCCGGAATGGTGCTATCGAGAACAGGACAGTGCCGGCCGTTCAGCGCGGATTCTGACGGAACGGTCAGAGGCAGTGCGGTGGGAGCAATTGTGCTCCAAAAAGTGTCCGAAGCCCGAAAAACGGGCTGTGAAATCCAGGGCATTATCAAATCGATTGGCCTATCGAACGATGGTGCTCAGAAGGCGAGCTTTATGGCGCCAACTTCCAGCGGTCAAGAGCTATGCATCGAGAGGGCATTGAAATATCTAACCCCAGAAGAAGTGCAACAAATTCGACTAGTGGAGTGCCACGGAACCGGCACAAAAATTGGGGACGCAATCGAGCTAAAAGCTATGGGTAAGCTCTACTCCGAAAATCCGGTTTTGATCGGCTCGATAAAGGCAAATATTGGTCATGGGTTCGCGGGGGCCGGCTTTGGGAGTTGTATGAAGATTCTGAAGACGCTACAGACTGGTATCATAGTACCCCAGATAAATTGCAAACCAATGGACCTCGGTAATACGAAGATGAGGGTACCTCTCGAAATTGAGGAGCTAAAACCACCTTTCCTAGCTGCGGCTAGCTCGTTTGGAATCGGCGGGACGAATGTGCATATTGTTTTTGAAGCTGCTGAAAAAGCGGATGAGGCGCAGCTTGCCAAGCCCACTCAGAAAACTGAGCTCCACCTCCTCCCAATCTCTGCAAAATCACCGGAAGCTTGTGTAGCTATGGCCAAAGCTTTAGCGAGATATCTCAGCCAGGAAATATCCAGTTTGTCGGCGGTTGCGTCAACTCTTCAATTTAAACGTGAAGTTTTTGTGTTCAGAATTTCAATATTCGCTGCTGACAAAGCAGAGGCTATCGAAAAACTGGAACGAATCACTGAAAACCAAGTCCAAAAGGCGTCATCAATTTCCAATGACGACCTAGCCTTCCTATTCGCACCGCAGGGCGTTCAGAGGAGCGATATGTTGCGGCGAGATTTTTGCGCTGATAGCAGCGTATTTTCGGAAGCCATGCAAAGTTCTATAAAATCCTTAAGCCGTCAATTTGGCATTGATTTTAATGAGGTGTATTATCCCAAAGAACCGAACGGGCTTATCGATGAGACAAAATACTCCCAAGCGGCTCTATTTTTCCTCGAATCCGCGATTGCAGAGCAACTAAAGGCCTGGGGCATTGAAGCGGATATCGTAGCCGGCCACAGTTTAGGCGAGTACTCAGCCCTCGCTTATTCTGAAGCTCTAGAAAAATCGGCCATGCCTGAATTCCTCAAATATCGCGGGGAGCTTTGTCAATCAACCCCAGAAGCGAAGATGCTGGCCGTCAAAGGAAAATTCGAACTTCCACCCGGTGCCGAAATTTCCGCCTATCTGGCTGAAGATTTCTATTGTGTGGTTGGACCTCCAGATGTCATGGAAAAATTTGAAGAAGTTTTATCGGTTCAGAAAATCGATTTCAAGCGAATTCGGACGAAGCACGGGTTCCATTCGTACATGTTAGAACCTATAGTCCCGGAGTTCGAGCGGATAGCTGAAAAATTAGCGTATTCATTCCCGAAAAAGCGGGTGATTTCGAATTTAAATGGCGAAATCCTGGAAGAAATCAATCCAGAATACCTCGCAAAACATATCCGAGCTCCGGTACGTCTTGATAAAACCATTGACACACTAAAGAAGAGCGGGCGGAGGGCTGTCATTCAAATAGGCCCCGTCTCGATTAGTGATCTATTGCTCAAAAAAGCTGGAATACAGTCGATCCAAACCGTACCGGCCTTCAAGGATGCTAACCCAAAATTAGACTCCCTGCTCGGTACGATCTGCCGGTTATGGGAAATCGGTTACGCCATTGATTTCAAGAAATTTAACCCGAGCCCGGAATTATTCGACTCTCGAGTCCCAACCTATCAATTTAAGCCCACAATATGTTGGCTGGAACGAAAGCAAAAAACGCCAAATAGCGCCCAAAAATTGATGAAGTGGGTTTGGGTCGATTGTAGAAAACCGGACGAGCCGAACCGCTTGAAGAAGCCGCTGATCGTCACAAATTCTGAGGCTCCTGGACTTGAAGCTCGGCTACTTGAGCTTGATTCCGAAGCCAAAGTCGTGAAATCGGCTAAGGAGGTTGCTAAAAAGCTAGAAAACCATGATTCCTTGACCTATTACTGCAAGCCTAGCGCCAATTTTGAAAACGATACATTGGCTTCGTATTATTTTGCTCAGCAATTGATAAAATCTGGCGCAAATGGAAAGCCGATTTTTATAATTACGCCCAAAAATTGTCCAACCAGCTGGATGACGCTTGGACCACTTCGAGAAAGCCTACTACGCTCAAAGGTAGAAAATTGCTATTTTGTGGAATACCATGAACTCGAGAATCTCGATCTCAAACAGATTCTTACCCTGCAAGTGATTCAGAGCTCCTCGAAAATCTTCAGAATCTGGGATGGCATAATTCAAACCTTGTCCTACGCTGAATTTGACCACCCTGACGTTGAAATCCCAGATTTTAAAAACATACTTGTCGTCGGAGGAACTGGTGGGCTTGCAAGAAGCTTTATCCGGGCCCTACACAAAGACAGAAACTTTGTAATATGGTCCCGAACTGCTACAAAACACGCCGCACTTGGAAATCTGCTTGATGAGCTC
Source organism: Mesorhabditis spiculigera (assembly GCA_958295435.1). Classification (NCBI taxonomy): domain Eukaryota; kingdom Metazoa; phylum Nematoda; class Chromadorea; order Rhabditida; family Rhabditidae; genus Mesorhabditis; species Mesorhabditis spiculigera. The sequence goes on from CATQJA010000438.1 coordinate 22,748, forward strand.
GAAATGCACGGAAGAACCGAGCTTCGAAATATAGAAATTGAAGACGCTGCCCAAGTCAACTTAGCCATTCACAACTTGGTTTCATCAAATTTTCACCCGGATTTGATACTCTACTGCGCTGGGGTTGGACCTAGTCCGAATCTAGAGAAAAAGCTGGCCGAATCAATGTCCGTGATAAAACCTAAAGTTTTGGGACTTCAAAACCTAATCGAAGCCTTGAAGCTAAGCCAGGTCAAAGCCCAGAAGCTCATTATTGCCTCGTCTTTATCGTCTGTCCTCAGCCTGCAAGGTACGCAAGAGTACGCATCGGCAAATTTGTACTGTGACGCGCTGGCACTCAGTGATTCCGAAGTTTTTGACGAAATTCTAAGTATACAGTGGCCATCGTGGAAAGGAATCGGAATGAGCAGCAAATTGGCTAGTGGCGCTGAAAATCTACTTGAAGGGGGCTCAATCTCAGCCAAGGAAGGAGCAGCAATGTTCCTAAAAGCTCTAGGTATGCGTGGTTGCGTCGCGGTCACAAAAGTCGACCCATTTCGGCTACGTTATAAACTTGTTGACGCATTGATCGGGCCGAAGAACCACGAGATAAACGCTACCGACCAACCTCTGGAAAAACTTAAAGCTATTTGGATAAAAACCCTATCACTGAAGATATTAGAAGACGATACAAATTTCTTCACAAGTGGAGGACATTCTTTATTAGCTCTTCAGCTAGTCTGGGCGATACGCGACAATTTAGATATCGTAATCAATGAAGCCCAAGTGCTGGCCAAGCCCAGATTCAAGGAGTTTGCTGAATTTCTGTTTTCCCAAGCCGAAACCTCAAAGAATCACGACGTTGCCATCACAAAACTCGACAAAACCGCTAGATTACCACTTACCTTTCCCCAAGAAAACATGTACCTGCTCTATGAGCTCAAATTCGGGTCGAAGTATAATATCGTATTTACCGTCAACTTTGACTTAGCTAAAATCAACGAAAAACGGCTGAATTTTGCCCTCCAAAGGTTGGTAGCTGAACAAGAAGGCTTGAGAACAATTTTTAAGCGAGATGAGGCGGGAATGTACCAAGAAGTTTTATCGCTAACTGAGTCGTACCACGAAATCCAGCGTCCTCAACAAGTCCAGCTAGACACCGAGGCCATGATCAACTACAAATTCGAGTTGTCGGATTGTTGTATGTTAATAAGGCCAAAGCAAGAGGGTAGCATACTACAACTCACATTTTCGCAACATCACATAATTACTGATGGGTGGTCAATGACCGTATTGGCGCGTACTCTCAGCGATTGCTATAACAGTTCTGATAAAAAGAAACGTAGGACGGAAAGAATTGCAATTGCCGATTATGCCGAATTGACAAGGGGCCACGATTTCACAAGCGATCTTGAGGAAATGTCAAAGAAAATTGATCCAACGATCAATACGGCTCTAACGGCCATAAAACATGAGCCGCAAAACGATAAAGAAATAAAGTTTCTAAGAACTGAATATTACTTACCTCAGAAAGTTCATAAATACATCAGTGAAATGGCCAAATCCTCTGAAACCACAGAATACATTGTCATGGTGGCTGCCCTAGCAAAAGTTCTCCGAAAATGGCAAGACGAGGATCAGGATCAGGTTGTAATTGGGAGTCCCGTGTCTGGAAGAAAACAAGTTGAAGTCCAAGATCTTATTGGATATTTTTTGAACAACATCGTCATTTGTATGGAGGTGAAACTTGACGATGCCCTAGAAGAACTGATTCTAAAAGCGAAGATTGCTGTAGCAGAGGCCATGCAATACGAAAATATACCATTTCATATTCTGGTGCAAAAGCTGAAGGTCCCTCGAAGTGGACGGCATCCGCTCTTCAATGTTTACTTTAATTTCAGGTATTTTTATCAAAAAAAAAAATTTTCAAATTTGGATTACGGTCGTTACTAAAATCTAAGTTTTTAAATACCGTAGTCCATCAGAAAAGAGCGAAAATTCCGGGCCAGCTCTGCTACCGCTTTTAGTTTATAGCTTTTTAGATTTTGACATTTGCGCAATTACAGTAATACGCGCTGCTCGATAAACTCGAAATTCCGTTCGAAAAATCATTTGGGCATTTACGTAACGTACCGCATTTTTTCAGTAACTTTTAAATATTTTTTTCAATTAAGTTTAGCCAGTTAAAGAGGCTGCCGTAACTGACAGTGCTTTTCAGGCACCAGCTCGATTTCCCCCGTGTACAGCTCGGTGACGCCGAATGCTCAGTAGAACACAACTCGATGAACTCGGTCTTCGATCTCTCAATGACGGTGGATGATACTCCGCAGGGATATCGGCTATTAATGGAACACAATCTTACCGCACACCCTGAAGCGATGATCAGCAACTTGAGGAAGGAGTTTATCAACTCTTTCAAAGAGCAAAGACAAGGACGGATACAGATTCCCCGCTTTAAAGGACACAGCCAAGAATTTCCAAGGCACAGCACTACGGAAATTTTTGAAAAGCAGTTGCTAAAAACCCGGGAAAACCCGACGATCAAGTTCAACAAGTCAGGGAGTGCATTAAGCTACCAAGACTTGCATAAAGTTGCCAATTTCCAAGCCCAATTTATTAATCGTCAAATCTGGATGGAACGCGGGGTCCCACCGCGGCCAGATACCGTATGCTTCATCAAAGCCAATATGAATCAGGCCGTCATTACGAGTCTTGCCGTAGCGATGCTGGGGATGGCTTATGCTCCCGTGGATCCGATCACGAGCCAAAAAAGGCTGGCCTCAATGATAGAAAAGTGCAGTGGATCTATTAACGTATCATCAGATACCACAGAACTTGAAAATGGCAAAACTATGAAGAACAACTTCCAAAAATCCATAACTACCGACCTACTGTATATTATTCATACAAGTGGCTCGACCGGAACCCCAAAAGCTGTCCCAATTTCCCATAAGAATTATTCCTGTTTTATTACGGGAGCTACAAAAGATGTATTTTTACGTTCTGGTCAAAGAATTGCACACTCCGTTAATACCGTATTCGACATGAGCAAGCTGAATTATTGGGGAGCGTGGCTGAACGGTGCCAGCTTAATCTGCGAGGAAAATATTTTGGACCACCCGATTTCGGCTTCAAACGGGAATATCGATCTTTTATTCCTACCATCAGCTGTGTATAATTCTATTCCAAATGGTACCTTAAAAGGTATATCTGAAAATGTTGAGATCCTGATCGCTGGAGGGGAGTCTGTTTCCGAAAATCAGCTCGACAAATCGTTAAAATCAGGCCAGAATTTTTATCAGATCTATGGACCGTCAGAATGTACAATCTGGTCTTCGATAAATCGCTGTAAAATTGGCGAAAGTTGTGGAACGTTGCTAGGAAATATCGTGGCTAACGAAACCGGCTTTATCGCAAGAGGAAATTTCGGAACAGTCCTATCAATCTTCCAAAAAGGAGAGCTCGTCCTTAAGGGACCAAAGGTATCTAGAGGGTACGTTAACGACCCGGAGAAATCGAGGGTATTTCGGAACGGAGCGTACACGACTGGCGATCTAGTACTAGCATTTCCTAACCACAAACTACGATATTTTTCACGAAATGACCGCCAAATAAAAATGAATGGAATCCGGATCGACCCATACCAAATTGAGCAAACAGTAGTTCAAGCGATACCTGGGGCTACGGTAGCGGTGGTCCAGAAACAAGGCAACAGTCTTATTTGTTTCATCGATCAAGAAGCGCTGCCTAAAAACCTAAACATTGCCCTGGCTACCGTACTCCAGCCCGCCGCAATTCCATCTGTGTTTTTGGCTTTGGCTGAAATACCAAAAAATGCAAACGGAAAGGTGGATTCTCATGCTCTAAAAAAGATCTATGAAGATCTCAAAATTAACAAAAGCGAGGATACTATAGAAATAACAACTGACGAAATGGAAAATACAGTTCTTACCGTAGCCAGCGAAATTCTGGACTCGAAAGTCAACCTGAATTCCAATTTTTTCGAGGCTGGAGGCCACTCCTTATTGGTGTTAAGGTATGCCGATGCCTTAACCGAAAAGCTGAGAATTACCGTAGGCCACCAGGATATATTCAAATTCCCAAAATTCCGAGATTTGGCTAAATTCTTAAAGATCTGTAAAAACGGGAGAACGGAAGACCTGACGATAATTACGGCGCTTCGAGAAGTGAAAAATCCGCGATATAACGTTTATGCCATCCATGCGATTGGCGGATCGATATTCCCGTATTTTGTACTTTTGCGGATATTCCCGGAAGATGTTTCGGTGTACGCTATAGACTACAAGATCAGCTATCCGGCCCAGACGTTTGATGAGCTGTCGGATTTATATACGGAGAAGGTAATTTTGGTGTTTGCGTCTAAAAATTACACTTTTCAATCATTTAAATTTTTTTGGACAAATTTAGATTTTGTAGGAAAAAAAATTAAAAATCTTCCTTAAGACTGAATCGTAGCCGTATTTTTTTCAGGATTTCTTTTTGTACGCGCCGGCTAAGATTTCCTCAAAAATCTTTGCTCGTCCCCCAGACGCATTTTTCCAGATCTTTGACCACACTGGCCCGGTGCGCCCCGTTATTCTGGGCCATTCGCTCGGCGGGACCCTATCCCGGGAGGTGATTATGCGGCTGAACAGACGTGGCCACCAGGTGATCGCTGGATTTCAGAGAAAAACGAAATGTTTTAGATAATGGATGTGGTGATGCTGGACACTTGGAAGGTTGCCAAGCGAGCGTTGAAGACGAGCGATGTTACGGACTTTATTCAGGTATTCTGCAGTAACGAATTGTTTTAACAATCTAATTATTTCCTGAAATTCCCAATTTCAGGAAACATTCAAAGGTGTCCCAAATATTGACGCCGTCGTCCAGCGAGCCCAGCGGCTCTCAGGTACTTTACTAAACAATAAAAATAAGCATTCTCCCACGCTCCACGCCCACAATTATCGTAAATATTTTCGCGGAAATGGTTTTTTCTTAAGCGACCATGATATGTCTTTTTTGGCGACCCGGAAAGCCGAAATAACAAAATCGTTGTGTTTCAGACCTAATTCGCGAACATGACTATACGAAAAATGGACTCCGAATTCACTTGTTCAAAGCCCAAATCCTGGGAATGTCTGCGCTGAAAAATTCGGTCAGGTTGGTGGTTTTTAACTGTTGGAAAGTGGATTTTGAGGTCTGACTTGTCAGAGGAAATGGTCCGAGCGATGCGGTCGAATGGGTTGCAGCAACTGTCAAGTCACAAAGTTCAGGTTGGATCATTCAAATACTAGCGAGAGAGAGAGAGAGAGAAAGAGAGCGAGAGGCGAGAGAGCATTTGAATAGTTACATTTTACTTTCAAAAAGGTGTACTTTGACTGTTCAAGCAGACCTTGATTTAATTTTTACTAATAGCGGTTACTAAGCAACCTGAGAAAAGCGTTATATTTACGAAAATGCCTAAAAATTTACATTTTTCGATAATGAAACATTTTCCTTTCCACGAAAAACCAAATATGGAAGGCGTAAAAGCGAGAACTTGCATTTTTCAGGTCCACATCGTACCCGGAAATCACGAATCGATGATGGCCGGAGAGAACCTGTTGACCGTTCGCGACGCTATTTTGCGTGTTGCTGAATCTACATAAAGATCCTATCTCAAAAATTTATTGCACAAAAATCATCACCGTTACCCGGATATTATAGGACACGATTTGCACGACCAAGCATTTTGAAGGGAAGCAAAACATTAGAGATCACAATGGGCAATTTTTCGGGATCTAGAAACTAAAAAGATATTTTGTAATCGGTAAAATCTTAGAAATAGAAGAGTTCCCGCTAGTAGTTAGCTACCAGATTCATCTGTTTTTAGGTTGAGATCCAGAGAGACAAAAAAATACACAGAGAAAAACCACGTAACGACGCCAATACTACGCAATTGGGGGATGGGTGCTGTGAGTTTCGGTAGCTTCAAAAGTCACGGAGATACTCTTGCAAGCATCTTCCGAATACCGCCTGCCGATCATTTTCTGGAGCTTTTCGTGGAAGGGGCGGATGGTGAATGATAGGTGGAGGGGTGAGAAGCAGAAGTAGACGGCCAGGGCGACGGGTAGAAATCTGGACCAAAGTGGTTCGAGTTGAGGGAAGAGCCGGGAGAGCCAGGTACTGCCGGAGAGGCAGAGGCCGAGCAGGAGGTTGTGCCAGACGATTGACTGAAAAAAAAGTTAGGTTGTAAAAGTTTTTCGGGAGGTTGGGGGCGGGATAGCGCGAGAAAGAGATAGAGAGCGAGCGCCAGAGAGAGAGGGAGGGAGGGAGGGAGGGAGGGAGAGAGAGTGAGGAAGAGCGAGACAACGGGGATGAGGGGCAATGAAAGACAAAAGGGAGAGAGGAAGAAGAGACAGGTCGAACGTGAGAGAGAGAGAGAGAGAGAGAGAGAGAGAGAGAGAGATAGCAGAGAGAGAGGAAGAGAAAGGGAGAAGAACGAGAGCGAGAGAAAGAAAGAAAGATAAAGAGAGAGAGGAGCGAGTGAAAGAGAAAGCAAATTCTGCTCATTTTTCGGCCTATTGCTCACCTCAGCCATCTTTTTGCAAATCAGCACCCGATGGACGTAACCCAACGAGATGTCCCTCGAGAAAACCAACGCATTAGCGGCAAAATTCAAAAACACCCCGAGAACGCCCCAACAGAGCGGTAGATACAGTGATGCTTCAGAAGTTAGGAAGGTCCTGAAAAAATCTTAGTATTTTACGGTTTGTGTCTACATCCGAGGCCTTCTCTGCCTTCCAAATCCCTTGAATATCAAATAACAAGGATTTATTAAGTTTTCCACTTTCTCAAAAACTTCCTAGCGTTCCAATTTCCGAGCCCAGACTGCCATTCGGTCACTAAACATCACTAGTATCACTGGACTATTCCCGGAGCGTTACGACGTTAATTCCCTGGGAACCGTAAAGCTACAACTTTCCCGTACCACCCTATTTTTCTGCTCGGCATGGGCAAGGGCTTTTCCCGGGTTTTTGACCCCCCGGCTACAATTCCAATGCCTAGAAATGCTACCCACCAGAAATTGGTGGGTACGAAGCGACGCAGGATGACGGTCTCGGTGCCGGATTGGTACGACAGTTCTTCCGTGTCCATAGAGCACAAGGAGATCTGAAAATCAAGGAGATTGGAAGGTTTAAAGATCACAGCATATATTTTTGTTTTGGATTGGATTAGGTGGTTCCGGAAAGCGCCTGTTACCGGAAATTGGAACTTATAAGGAAGACGACTTTGACATTGACGTAATCCGTAAATTTTGTGGTTTAAAGGGACTCGAAAATCATGATTAGGGTTTTTGGTGTGGAATCTCCATCGATTTTCCGCGCCCGCGACACGCAACGCCGCTTTTCATCTCGTACTGGAATCCAACAACTTCAGCAAGGTCAAATCTCGCGGGTTGCGTCCCACGGGGAAGTTATGCAACCGAAATTTTTGGGGCCGATAGCTAGTGAGAAGAGAAGACGAGGAAACAGAAAATGTACCATCGTTTTTGGCCTTTTTTAAAATGAAACCTCTTAAAACTAACCAGCAACCCCAGCGGTACCGTGAAGTACAGGCCGAGCACCGTAACGCCGGCTATCCGATTGGTGAAGTGAAGACCTTTTAGGGCAAGGAAACGAATCAGGATGATGTAGAGGAGGATTAGGGAAGAGTAGTGGAGTAGATGAACTGGCATGGCGAAGCTGCCACCGCGCAGAATCGGGAGTTGGGATGAGAAGGCGTGCTCGGTGCGGAGGGTCCATAACCTGGAAATAGTTTAATTAGAGAAATTTTTGCATATTTTTTGATTTGTTAGTTTTGTTCAAGTGCTTCCGCGTTTTTGAGGGACTTAAATTATATTATAAGGTATAGAACTGAATTTTTATCAAAGCTACTAAAAAATTGCCTTTCATTAGCTCTTTTCTTTTAGTTAGTTTGGCTATTTTTCAAATTTTCCGCATTCTACAAGCCAGACAAGAAGCCGCCATTTTAAGCCAAATCCCAAGGTGGGGTGGGGGCAGCTGATTTCATTTAGCCTTACATATGGAATTGTCTTTTTGGGGTGAGAGGAGAGAGAAAAAGAGAGAACTAGAGGAGAGATAGAGCGAGAGTGAGAAAGGGCGAAAAGCAAAAACTTTACCTGGGCTGTGAAATGGCGACGATGACGGCCAGGAGGAGGTTGAGGAGGGTGTACAGCGTTAGTACCGTTGAATAGACCTGAAAATTACAATTTTTGATTTGATTTTATTCTGGTGAACGTCTAAGGAGACATTGAGGGCAAAATCTATATAGTATTGTAGATATAAGTAAATTTTTCAAATCCTACGCGCTTTTATTCGCTTCCAAATGCTTTTCTAGGACAAGCTCGATCTTAGACTAGCCATCAAAGTTGATTTGAAAGCTAAAAATTAATTTTTTTTAGATTTTTCTACAGACCTTGATGAATTTCGGTGATGATGTCGTGATCAGCATCAAAAACAGACTGGACGTGAGCAGGGTGGGAAGGAGCAGCACGTACGGGACGTATTCAAGCCATCGAAATACGTCGTCCATCAATCTAAACATTAAAAATAATATAAATTGTCAGCATTTTATTAATCAAGCGTCAAAAAGAGGACGCTTTAAGTGATTAAATAACATTTTACAGC
>CATQJA010000440.1:0-27092 GCA_958295435.1 Mesorhabditis spiculigera
TTGACGCGTCCGTCTGTGTGAAGCCGAATTCAACTCGAAGGGAAAGAGCTAGAGCTTAGCTCTCTTCGGATTCCGGATAGAGCGTGGTCAGAAACCCCCAAACTGATAAAAAATTATGAAAAACTTTTAGTTTAAATTATTAAAATTAACTTTGAAAGTTTTTTCCTTAGTAAAAGGGGTGGTGGACGGAGGTTGGGGTGATTTTGGACATAGTGAGCCAGGTCGCGCGCGTTTCGATGGATGAAAATTTTCACGGGGGATTTAATTTATTTTTCTCTCATTCCATCCGGTCGGTCTTTATTTTGGTTTTTTAAGGAGTTTCGGCTAGGGGAGGTATCTTAAACCATCGGGAAGGTATTTAGGTAGTTTTGACAGACATGGCAATCCCGGCCGGCCCAGCCGCCCAGCCGAGCCGCCGGCCTAATTTCCATAAGAACCCGGCCCCCTACGAGCCGCGTTAATGACTTACTTCCGGAAACCCGGCTTCGGCCCAGCCGGCATTTGGTTGCGGCCCGGCCAGAAGCCGGTCCGGCCGAGCGCGGAAACCGGAAGTTGTTCATTTACATGAGAATCCGTGAATCCTATGCAAAATTGTGCATGAAAATGACAAAGTTTCTATGGTGGAATAGTTTATCCCTTGTCATAAAGCGAATTATTGATTGAATCCGCGATTTGCCTACCGGAAACCCGAAAATCTCATTTGGGTCCGGCTTTCCGGCTTTTCAAAAGCCGGCGGCTTGGCGGGGCTCCGGCTTTCGAAACATAAAAAGCCGGGCCGGACCGGAAGCTCCGGCCAAGCCGTGCGGCTCGGCCGCATGCTAATTTTCCGGCCGAAAAAGCCGGCGGCCCGGCCGTTTGCCATGTCTGGTTTTTTGATCGGGATTTCAGCCATGGGGGGTATCTGAAGCCATCAGGGAGGTATTTAGGTAGTTTTTGAAGGGGATTTCAGCCATGGGGGGTATCTGAAGCCATCGGGAAGGTATTTAGGTAGTTTTTGAACGGGATTTCGGCTATCGGGCGTATTGATGGAGGTGGGAAAGGATGTGGTGGAGTAGGACATGTAGGGTAGCCCGAAGGCCAGATGGTTGCAGTCGCGAAGCGACTGTAAACATCTGGTTTTACTAACCGGGGTGATGTAGGCAAGCGATGCTCCGGTGAATTTTCGTTCTTTCGCATCCACGAATTGCTCATTCTTGAGAATATTCTCTTTCGTCACCTTCGCGGCCGGAAATTCGAGGGGTTCGGTCTAAAAAAGTTCAAAAGCTTCCAAAATACCTACCTCAATCCCTCCGTGCTCATTCCCCGTTGAGCGAGCCTTTTCCTTTTCGGGTTCCGGCTCAGGCTCCTTCTCCTTTGCCTTGTTTTCCGGTCTGATTTTGATAGAGCTGTCAATCCAACAGCTAGTAGCAAGATTAGAAACGCGATTCGCATTTTGCAGCTGTCGTGGACGAGCTGTGAGTGGGCGTTTGTACGGCCAAATCGGGCGGTGGCCTAAAGCGTGCTCCGGGGATGAATTCGGCCTTTCTTGACTGATGTACAGAACGGCTTTTATAAACAGTAAAAGCGACCCTTATAGATCGCTGACATTCAGAAAACGCTTATTTTTAACTTTATAACCTTACTTAATATCTTAATATTACTATTGTTGTCGCGCCGCTTAGCGAATTTCCTCTATATCCGCTCGAAAGCTTGCCGAAACGGTTTCATAATCAAAATTCCGTTCTGAATCAATGTTTTTGCATGGTTTAGATAAAATAAACCTTGAAACGCTGTTTTCCATTCGTTTTTATATAGGATTTAGATGTTTTTGATCTCCCAATCAATAGCTTGTTTGAGAATCGTCTTTTTCCTTAACTTTTTGAATACGAAAGCGAAGCAGAAGTTAATTGCTGGAGCAAATTCCGCTCTGAAGTTTATTACGAATTCGCTCCGCTTTTGGCTTGTTTCCCGGTTTCACAACGCGCCTTGTTCGTCATCGATTTCCGCTGATTTCCCTGGGTGATCCGCGCGTACGGCTGTTTGGAAAGCAGCACCCCACTATAGCCCAGAATTTGGCAGGGGAAAATGCTTGATGCCGATGACAACCACCCCAACGGAGAGCGCTTCGATTCGCTGACTCTGTAAGCGCCATCGACTCAGGAACCGGTAATCCTGACAAGGCTCTTGAAACGGATTTTCTTCAGCTCACCGACCTGTTGTTTGACGACGACGATGACGAGCATATGACGAGCCTGCGTTGCGCTTGGACGACTCTCATTGCCAGCCTCCTGCAAGCCGTCGCAAAAGTCACCGAAACTGCTAATCTGTCGTCATCATCTCCTCCGGCAGCAGCCCATCCGTTTACGAGAAGGACTGGACTTTACTATCACGGAGCGCGCAATTTTCGAGGTTATAAACCTTTTTATAGATTGACCATTTCGAGAAGCGTGGCGAGGGAATCAACGCGTACCTCGTTTACAAGATCTTGACTGAGGCCCGCAACGTTCCCGGCATCTCTGACCGTACCCATGAGGTTTTCTTTCTTTCATAATTTTAAAACTTTTTCAGGCTCCGGGCGGCGCTTCTCAGACTTCCTCGCCGCCGCATGAGAAGCTTCGTCGATTGCAAATTCCCTACGCCAGGGAATCGTTGTTCCGAGTCCCCGGAGAAAAGCCTGGCTGCTATGACAAAGCAAGCGACCCTTTGTTGTGACATTAATCCCGCATTTTTGTATGACAAAGTCTGGGAACAACGATCCGCCGATTAACAACAACATCGGAACGGAGCGGTTACGACAATTGTAGCGGTTCCCTGCTTGTGTCGTTCAGGTAATAGTTTTCTTGTCATCGCCAAATAGTCCTTTTAGCACCCAAAATGCGGAACCGATTGTGATGTCCGGGACTTCCCGACGATGAACAGCGAATTGCCGAAGGTTTGGCAATACTGCCACTCTCTCGTCCGCCGGAGCCAAGCGTCTTTTTCAAGAGTGTCAGCGAGGTTTGCTGTTTGAGCTCGAGAAAGAATAATTTGTTTTAGGCTTTCACGAAAATAGCTTTCCACATGGAGGAGGGCGATCGCTGGTTCGAGCAGACCCAATCGCATGTCGAGGAGCTCGAAGAACTTCTCCGCAAATTGCTGTCTCTGGCCGAAAACTTGCACCAGCAACGGAAGGAGCTGCACGGCTCTTGCGAAAGTCTTTCTAAGGTAGGCATTGATTTTTACGTTTTTAACAAGTTCCGTAGGCCGTCTCGATGCTCGCGTCTTGCGAGGAATCAACCGCGTTAGCTCGTGCTCTCTCTCATTTGGCCGAGACCGAGGAAAACGTCGCTGGATGCTTCGGACGCCAGGTTCCGCTTTCTTCTCGTTATTTGAAATTTATTCAGGCGGAAAACGATCAAGCAAAGCTGGTGGAATCTGTTGGCGAGTACGTCGCCCTCTTCCAAAGTCTGAAAGACGTGTTCAACGAGCGCGTGCGGCTGTGGCAAGCTTGGCAGGCTGCTCAGCAGAATTTGACCAGGAAGCGCGAGCAAAAGGCCAGGTTTGAAAATTTTCTTCGACAATTTGTTTTTCTTACAGGTTTGAGCTGGCTGGGCGCACCGACAAGGCTCAGCAGGCCAAGGACGAGATGGACGACGCGGAGCGCAAGGTTGATCAGCTCGAGGTTTGTCAAGTTTAAGAGTTACAGTTGTGTTTCTAGTTGGATTTCGGCGACCTGTCCCGGCTCGTCCGCGACGAAGTGGGCCGCTTTGATGCACAGCGCCGTGAAGACCTCAAGGAGATTATCATAGAGTTCCTTGAATCCCTCCTTTCCGAACAGCAAGATGTAAGGCTAAATCTATCTTCTAAACATTCCATTTTTAGCTCCTCAAAGCCTGGGAACGATTCGCCCCCGAGACTGCCGCCATCATCCTCTGAACTGTGCCTTGCAATACAAATCCCGACTAATTTATTCGCCCTTCGCCATATGATTCCATGCCTTTTCCCTTTTCCTCAACGTGTTCTGCTAAAGTGTGCTAATTCTTGGGGTCGGCAAGGAATCCTTTTGCGTTTTGCTTTCACTTTGCTGTTAGATGCCCATCCATTGAAAAACCCATGTGATAAACTCCTGCGCCTCTGTGAATAACTGTCTACCCTCCTGTGGTTACTTTCTTCTGGTGATTGACCCCCCGTTTAATTGTAGTCCTCTGTGTGATCGACTTGCAACTATGTAACATTGCCAATTTGTGATTCTCTGGATAAAGGGAGTGTTGTACGCGAAAAAACTCTCGAAAACGCATTCAAAAGGCTATTTCTGTACCGGTGAGTTAGCGGGGGGCCCGCAATTTTTTTATATTTCCAGATCCGCTCTGTGGTGAAATTTTCCATTATTTAGATAACAAAAGTTAAAAATGCGTTAAAATTTGCACAGATTTTGACGGATTTTTTTGATTTGTTTTAATCTTTTTATCGCTTTTTAGTGTTAGTAAACTACTAAACTAAAGCTATAAAACTAGTTCTTTTTATTACTCTGAAGGAAACTCTTATAAAGGAAGTTAAGTTCCTCCACCCCCCCCCTAACCTACCAGAACCGCGTTTTTATAACAGTTCAGGTTGATGAAGCCCGGGCTGTGCGGCGGAATTCAAATGTGTCTCTGGTACTGTGCTGTGTGGCGGTAGAGGAGACACCAGTTGCGCAACGGCCCGCTGAGCAGGTCAACTGGGGGCATTCGGGGCCATCCTCTACTCCCGTCTCCTCAGAGCCCTTTGAATGCATCGGATCTCCCTTGTCCGGTCTGCCCACGGCATCCTAATGAGCCCCGCAAATAGGCATACAATTACGCCCCGCTGCCCGGGCAAATAACCGACGGTGTTTTTTGAATTTCTGGGTGTGGGACTGGGGTGAAGATGGCATTGGGAGGCATGGGGAATTTCTGGGAGCCTTGCAAACTATCATGGATTGGTTAGACGAAGAATCTAAGCGCGATTTTCCTCTAGTAATCCTAAATGGCCCTGTAATGATATAGAAACTATATTTAGTTGTATTTTGCCGTGTTTTAGGTATATAAAACCGTTTACGAAAAGCTCAAAGAATTCCCACTTTTTGGTCAGAGATATCCGGTTTTCAAATTTTCAAATTTGTTAAGAAATATAGGCTATTTTTATCGCAGCTTACGCTGTTTTAGATATAAAAATTATAAAATGCTATCAATCGAAAATGTTGCTTTTTCGTCAAAAATGCCCGAAAAAATGGTCGAAATTCCCGAAATTTCAACTTTTTAGAAAGGTTCAAAATTTTTAAGGTAATTCTCTAGGCATGAAAAACTGCTAAAAATGCGAGAAAATACACTGTATTTTATTTCCAGGCAGTTATAGAGAAAATTGTAAAAATGCGCTCCCCCTGCTAATACAGAAGTACCAGACCTTGTAGAGTTTTGTGAAGACGAGTTTAAAATATCTAAAAGATCTAAGGAAATGGCTAAACTCTTTTTTAGAGCAATCATGGTATATTTAGTCCCTGAACAATACCACCTTAGCAAATCTCATTTTCAGGCGTGAATCAACAACGCGCAGTCGGCTGGGGCTACCTGTTGGCATGGGCAGCTTTTGAACGGCGTTCCCCTGGGGGCTGGGCGCTGGCGCCACAGGTGTCTGTTTTTATGGGCGGTGATGGGGGTGGCAATTTGCATAGCGGCTGTGAGGGGGGCGAAAGAAGAGACCACCCCCCGATGGGGAACCATTGCGGCACTGCAGGGTCATCGGAGGTCAGCCATAGCCGACAACCGCCCAGCCCAACCCCGCTGGTACGCGTCCGAGACAGGAGGGCCTCTCGGGTCACACCATTACAATATTACAGCATTCCTTTCGATACACAATGCCATAACCACTTTTGAGCTTTTGCCGAGTTGCCTCTTTATTTGAAAACTTTTAGATTGCTAATTTTTCGGGGTTTTTGTGGGGTTTTTTTTGACGTTTTTGTAACAAATTCCGCGTTCGCTATTCTTTAGAAGTTTTTTTGATTGATTATCAAGCGTTTTTTTACTAGTTTTTAGCTATTTTATAACGAATTCCAGTTTGCCTGTATATTTCACGGTTGTTTAGATTGCGAATTTTTGGAGGTTTTGTGGCCTTTTTACCGATTTTTTCACGAATTCGATGGCGATTTTTTAGAAGCATTTCAGATTGTTCATCAACCTTTTTTGAAATTTTCATAAGCCGCTTTTCCGACCTATTAGTCAGAAAATTTCCAGGCTTTTTCGAGATAATAGATTTTTGACCTTTATTTGGCTTAGGGATTTTGATAATGCACTCTTTTTTCTGTTTTTAAACGTAAAAACGATACATTTTATTAAAATACCAAAAAATGGCCGATTTCGACCAAAATTCAAGTTTTAAAACCTAATGGGCATTATTACGGCTTGAAATTTGGCTAAATTAGCTCAAAAAATACATAATAAGGGTACTTACAATTACATTACTCGGCATTTCTGAACTGTAACCCCTTCCCCCGATAATGCCAAAGAACCATTTTTGGCGCTTTAGCGATTTTTTAAGTTTGAAAACCTTTTGCCTACAATATCAGCACTTTGTTCGTCTATTTTTAGAAACTGCTCTTGATTTCGTTCTACACCAACTTCAGTCCAGAACCCAACCGTAACCCCGCCCGAAACGAAACTTTTCCCCAATTTCCTGGAAAAACCCGGCGCTGTACGATCTCCTATACAGGAAGCTCATTTGTGGCCCCTGAGGATTCTGTACAACAGCCCCGAAATAGTCTTCAATTAATCGAGGGCAGGATAAATTGCAAATTTCCGGTATTCTAGAAACCCCCTGGGCGGCCTCGGGGCCAGATATAAAGCGGATGTTTTTGCGGAGCGTTCTGTACAGTTTCACTCCCAGCATCAGCACCAGCGTTTCTCGATGATTCCTTGTGGCTCATCAGCTCGCCATAGCATTCGGGAAAGAATTTGTCTAACAGAGACGGGGGGTGGAAAGTTATTTGTATTTTATTGTTTTACGTAGAACTACAAGGTTTGGTACTAGCCTGTTAGCGGAGGGGATATATATAGATATAGGCTCAGCAGGCTAGACATGGAGGCACGGCAATATAGCGAAATATAGACCATTTTTGTAGCATTTTACATAGCTATTAGAGAACAAACGCCAAGAAAAAAATTATCGACAAATTGTGAATTTTTTTAGGCGAAAATGTGTAAAAATTGCTTTTAAAGGATCATGAATTGCAATTTTCGATATTTTTGATCGATTTTATAACTTCGTCACATTCAAAAACAGCTAAAAACCCTATAAAATACAAAATATATTATTGACGGGAAGGCATAGACGCAAAATTAAAATTTAGCCCTGCTAAAAATAGAAAAATTGGGGTTTTTTGCGATTTTTTGTTGTTTTACGTATATTTCAAGAATCGGACGTTATTAAATTTGTGAAGCGTTGTAGAGTGAGAGGACAACCCTCCCCCCCGTTAAGATTCAAGTACCTGAACTCTCTAAAAACTTTGAGATGCTTATGAAATACTGTTTTTATTATATTTTCAGTGGGTTTTAGGGCCATAGGATCCCCCCCCGCTAAGAGTCAAGTGCCCTGAAATCTTTAAATACCTGAAAATCGGTTGAAAATAGTGTTTATTATATTTTCGGTGGGCTTTGGGGTCATGGGTCAAAAAAGTCCCCCCGTTAAGGGACCAGAACCGAGTTTACAACGGCTAAAAATATGGAAGTGTTATTTAATAATTGATTTTACTTTGTTGGTACATTTTATCTATTTTTTTTTGGTTCAATATTACTTATTTCTATCGGTAAAAATAGACGTAAATAATACTGGGGCGTTGTATCGGCTTTTCAGTCGGGTTGCGCATGCACATTTCATCGTTCCCCCTTGCCTTTCACTCCCCCCCCCCTGGTCGACACACTGTCAGAGGTCACATGTGTTGACGATGGGATGGAATTGCGCAATGTGGAAATATACGAAGAGAAAGCGACCGGGAGGCCATCCACCACCTCTCGCTTCCCGCCAGCCGATTCCCGCCCGCCCGCCCGCTCGCCCGCCTTGTTCGGCTCGCGCTCAATTATCGAATTTTCGCCCGGCACACCACCAAAATAACCTGCCCGTTTCTCCATCTCGACAGTTCATCATGGTGAAACTGTCGGCGCTGCTTTGTTTCGCGGAATCTGAGAATTTTTTGAAGACTTTTCGAACTCTTCTTCGGCTTTGAGCCAAAAACGCAACTTTTTTTGCAGTAAAAACAACTATTTTGAAGCCAGAATTTTTTTGCCTATCTTGCCGATTTATAAAAAAATTTTTAAATCAGAGTTTAAATAAAATTCAGCACTATCTCTAACGAAAAATAGTACAAAAGCCTAGAAAAATACTATTAAAGGCGTGCAACACATTTTATGCACCCTTTTTAGATGAATTTCAAGAGGGCAAAACTATCTATAAAACCTAGAAAAAGGCTAAAAACTTCAAAAAAACTTTGATATTATATATTTTTGAAAATTTTTGGTCCAATAAATTGTTTTTTTAAGGGATTTTAGTAAACGTTTCTAAAGTTTTTTTCGTTTATCGACAATAAGGAATAGAAACCCTTGAATCTAATTTATAGATAATCTATTTTCACTCCGCTTCTGGATCTATACTTTTTAAACTACTTATTTATACTTCTTCGACAAATGTTATATTTTTTTTCCTGTCCTCTCGAGCGTTTACATCGAAAATCAATCCCCGCCCCTCAATATCTACCCCCAATCCTGTTGTCCCGCCCAAAAACATCTTTTATGAAATCATCGAAAACATTGTCCCGACACAATCCACAATATCTTTTCGAGCCCCGCGCAAAATCAGTGTTTAGCTGTTAGTGATAGCTTTAGCTTGCGCGGAAAGCCACAAAAATGACCGTTGATATTTGAAGTCGTCCCCTGGACCCGCACCCCCGATTGAACCTTTTTCTCTCTTTTGGGACAGCTGTCGGCATTGTGGTTGCGCAATACCCTCTCACAACTTGTGCCCACCAAATCTTTTTTTGCGTAGAGCATCCATTACAAGACAAATTAAACTACACTTTTCGAATTTTCCAAGAAAAACTTTCGAGCTGGTGCTCCAGATGACGCTTCCCCGCTTTTCAACGTACTTTCCAGATGTGTTCGCCGGCTTTGGAGAAAGAGCGTCTATGCCAACTGGATTTTGAAGAAGACTCCGGGCGAGATAGTGCATCGGAAAGTCAAGGTAATTTTTATAGAACATTTAATGTACTACATTTTTTATATAAAAGGGTGATTTGCAATCGAGATTAAACGAAAAAGGTTCTTTTGCATTATCGGGGGAGGGGGTGTCAGGCAGGGGCCCCCAAATTTTTCTTTTTTTTTCTTAGGATCGATTTTTTGCAATATGTTTTTCTAAACTATTTTTTTACTGTTCTAAACGTAAAAACCTCACAAATTTTTACTAAAAATACTAAATATACCAAATTTTCGAATTTTAGACGATTTTTAAGTGTTTTTAAATGTTTCCCACTGAAATATGCTTAGATTTTAGTAGACCACTATTAAAACGCTTCCTAGTACGTTAATAAGACTTGCTTTTACAAAAAATCCCCCCCGATAATGCAAGAGTACCAAGAAAAAAATTTGCAGAAAATTCCGAGGCGTTTGTTTCATTTTTGTTTCCAGTCTCCCCTGCCACGGCGGTTCCAATTGCGCTTCCACCTAATTTTGATCCAATGCTGCTGCAATTGGGCAGTCAACAATTGTTGTCATTGCTACAGGTAAATCACGACTAGCAAGTATTTTTAAACTTTTTTAATTGGAAAATATACTAAAAAAGTGTGTTACTGTTAAGGCTATAATCACAAAAAAATGTTTTTTTTTAAGTTAGCAAACTTTTCGGCGGGCGTGCCGAACCCGCAGAGCTTCCCGATGCACCCACTCTGCGATCCGACCGTGCTGCAGATGCTGAATGTCGAGAAGCCGCACAGCGAATTGACGATTAAAAGGTGGGATTCTAAAAATAAGATAATAAAATCCTACCTTATATAATTTTGGCGTGTAACTGTGTGTGTGTGTGTGTGTGTGGATGTCACTTTCGAGGCCCGATTTGAGGGCCTTCCCGTGCATAAAATGCTCTAATTCTTCGTCACTTGGGGAAATCGACCCTTCTGTTTCCAATGGCGCTTTCAGAATTTTGATAAAATACAAGTTTACAAAGTTAAAGCCGGTTTTACTCATTTTTGGGAGTAATTTGCATAATGTGAAAAAAATAGAAATTTCTTCATTCTTGCAAGTTGCACGCGCGCGCGTGTGGTGGGCCGGGGAGGGGGTCCGAAGGACCCGAGCTATCGGAAAGTCAAATCTCTTATGCAAAGGCCGCATTCCAGCGCCCAAGGCCCGCGAAGCGGGTTTTGGGCGCTGGTCATAAAAATAAAAGATCAATCAAAACTAGCACCTTCAGAGAGCCGTCATTTAATGACGAGACAACCAGCACCACTTCAGAACAATCTGGCATTACGCCGACGAAGAAGCAAGCGGTAAGTATAAGAAAAAGCGAGGCGGAAAACGCATGATTTCAGCTAGACTATGCTGAGCGTCGACGGCGAAATAACGATTCGGCTAGACGATCGAGAGAGGTGAGCACGACATTTCAGTATAAAATGAATAAAATCGGTACTTTGGCAATATCGGAGGATTTTCTATAAATCTAGTATTTTTGATAGCTAATTTGATAATATGAACTATATTTCAAGCGGCAAAATTTTTGGAAAATGAAAACTGCTAAAAAAATTGAAATTTTTGGGTGAAACGCGGCACGATCTATATGTTTGGTAGTTTTTTAATAGATCTGTTGGGTTTTCACCCCCCCCCCCCGATATCGCAAAAGCACCGAAAAACGTAATACTGTGTCAAAATCAGGAAATCAAGGTTTATTCCAGGCTTTTTCAGGTGCGCCGGCAACGCGAAATGGAAAATCGGCATAAAAGCGAGAAGTTGGCCCGGGAGAACGAGGAGCTGCGCAAGGAGGTCGGCACTGATCTTTATTTTAATCGATATCATATATTTAAATATTTGAAAATTATTTTCTAGGTGCAACGATTACGCGCCGAGGTTGCGCAGGTGACGATGGCCGTGTTGGCCATGAACGAGCTGAAGAAGAGCCAATAAAAAATTTTTTGGTTTACTCCGATTTTTTCATCCATTCCATTGAAGCCCTCGCTAGCATTAGTCAATTTCATTTCGAATTTCTTTGTACTTTTAACCGTACCCTACCATTATTAATAATTTTTGCATATTACTGTGTGTCCTCGGGTAAGCTATTCAGGTTTTTGTTCTCAATTACTTCCTTGTATATTTGAAGGTATAAAGATTTTGTGGAGTGCATGTAGCCAGGTGGTTTGAATGGACACACTGTAGCTGAGGAAAAGTGATTGTTGCTGGCCATCGCGGCCCCTTTGGGCCATTACATAACGATACCGGGGGTCAAGCACTGGATTACCCCCGGCTCACCCACTTGATCATCCTCCGCCTAATCCACTGCCAGGGCGCGTTCAAAGAGGAATCAGGGGGTCGGGTCAGGATAATTCAAAAAAATCGTGGTGGGAAAAAATTTCTACAGGGTGGCCCAAAAAAAAAACAACAGGTTTGGGCGCGTTTATCTCGAGAACCTTAACGAATCCATGGTGGGTTGATGGCTGAAAACCATTTTCTTGGCCTGGAAAAGAAATTAAACACAACTTGATTTTTTCGATTTTTGGCGACGTATCAATACAAATGACACCCGAAAACTGTGCGTTCGGGGAAGTTTAATTTGTATTTTTCTCAGCCGCCTGTGGCAGGGGATTTCTAATTTTTGCTGTGTAAAATCTTGTAGGCATTAGATAGATACATGCAAAATTTTGGAATTTTTGAAGGTCAGGGTGGCAAGTTATAGCGTGCTCAAATTTAATATGGAGAAATTTCGTAAATTTCGAATATTACAAAAACCTATGGTGGAAACCTCAGAACAAGCTGTTTTAGCCCGTCTATAGGCTCGATACAATCCCGCAAAAATATCAAAAAAATTTTTCAGATCCGCGGATTTTTGAGTTTTTCGACGACCCCCTGGTCATGGATTCTTTCGAGGTCACGAAACTGAACTTTGGAAAAATATTTCTAAAATTGCAGATAGAATTTCCGTGTTTGCTTTGCTTAGTTGTGTAGGACTGGGGTCCATCTATCATGTAGACAAATTCTAGCTACCGTACCCCTTTGGAAGGCTGCTTTTTAGCGCCTCCAAAACGGTTGGTTCTTGCTATTTCGCAGACCTTGGTGCCAATCTATAAAATTCAATTGCACGGCTAGAATTATTGTCATAATTTTATTTGATATTACTTAATTGGCGCATTCTAAAATTATATTTACAAATTTATTGGGCCATCCAATCTCTCAAAAGAAATTCATGAAGAGTCCAAATATACCCGAACTCGAGGCGACGTAAGAAAATTCTCGAGGGTTTAGTAGCCTCGACTTTTCTGGCATAAACTCAGCTCGGGTAGGCAACTAGAACCCATGCAAATACAAAGCCTTTTCATGGCAAACGAATTTAGAAGAGCTCCCCAAAGTCGGCTTTTCAAAAACGTTATTTACGGGTTTTAAATCAAAATCAACCATTAACTTCAGCCAGATCATTCCAGTATTCTGCTCTCATACACAGTTCGATACGTGCTTTAATTGTATCCACCAAACCCCGGTGCCATTTTCATTTTCAAAAATTCGGTTTTCGAGCCAGGGCGTCGGGTCCAAAATCGGGCCCCGAGGAGGGTTTTCCTCTTTCCCTCATAACTTAGTCATTTGCCACAGGAATCAAGTAATTTTTTGTAGGTGCTCTTACAATCGCCCAGTGAACAGTCTAGAATAGAAAAATTGGCATTTTATGGCATTTTGTCTTGGCATGCTAAAACGCGCTCCAGGCGGGTTACGGTAGAAAACAGAAAATCGTCGTTTTCTCGTTCTTTTCACCATAGAAACGTTTCGATCTTTTGGGACAACAAATAACAGTAGTTTTTGGTCCCATGTATCAAAATATTTAAAAATTTCTATGGCTAAATTCAAAAATAAGTTTTTTGCATATTTTGGGAAGGTGTGTGGCTAGAACTTCACGATATTTGGCCCATAGGTGACCCTTACTGGTGTTTACCAATGGAAAAATTTTAAGCAAAATCGCAGCATACGATAAAAAGAAAAACGCCAAAAACGAAAACTACAGTATCCCTCTGGGGCACGTTTTAGCAAGCAATATTAAAATACCATAGAATCGGGTGATAACTGGCGTTGGATCAAAGATCATCATTTGGAGACACCATTTGCAAAAGATCAGCCATGGGCAGAGAATTTGAAGCGAGTTGCGAATCCTACTATATATAAAAAAATAGTGTCTGTGTGTGTGTGCCACTTTGCATGCAACTTCCGTCAGGCTGTCCGGAGGATATCTCAAGAAGGGAAGGGTATTAGTCTACGTATGATACACCATTAGGTGCGTAATGGTCACGAGATGACTGCACGCATATCAGATTTTACAAAATCAGTAGTTTTCGACATTAAAATTATGTTTTTGTTGTAAAATCGGGAACCCTCTTTGGTAGGAAACAATTTGCATAAACCGGAAGTGGCGGGAGCCTATATGAAGAGCTAGAGAGTGACATTTTTCATTATTCGCATAGGAATGGAGAACCGTATGCAAGAATGCAAAGTCAAAAATATTATTGGTTTAGACGGGGCCAGGGTTGAAAAGTCGCGAAGCGGCTTTTCAACCCTGGTTAAAACGTAAAAAGATCCTACTATATATAAAAAAATAGTGTCTGTGTGTGTGTCCGTGCCACTTTGCATGCAACTTCCGTCATTCTGTCCGGAGGATATCTCGGAAAGGGAAGGGTTTTAAGGTATGTTTGATACGTCATTAGATGCGTCGTAGTCTGGAGATGACTGCACCAATATCAGTTTTTACAAATTCAGCTGTTTTCGACATTAAAATTAAGTTTTTGTTAAAAAATGGGGCAGCCTTCTTTGTTAGGAAATAATTAGCATACGCCGGAAGTGGCGGCGGCCTATCTATAACCCGAGAGAGTGGAATTTTTCATTTTTCTCATCGGAAATCGAAAGACGTATGCAGAGTGAAGAATCTGATGGGGTTGGACGGGGCCAGGGTTGAAAAGTCGCGAAGCGGCTTTTCAACCCTGGTGCAAAATAGTGAAATTTGTATTACTTCTAAAAAATGAAATTGACCTCGATAAATTCTAAGATTTTGCCATTACATTTCTACAAACATCAGCTATTTTTAGGCCAAAAATCAGAATTTTCCCACCACCCGTTCAAGAACGCACAATTTTCGGTCGTAACCAGCGTCAATAGTACAGTTGCGTACTCAAAAATCGAAAAAATCAAGTTGTGTTTAATTTCTTTTCCAGGCCGAGAAAATGGTTTTCAGCCATCAACCCACCATGAATTCATTAAGGTTCTCGAGATAATCGAGCCCAAACCTGTTGTTTTTTTTTTGGGCCACCCTGTATCGTGAATTGCGTTATGAAAAAAAATTCGGCCTGACGGCCGAGAAATCGGCTGCACAGAAAACAAACATACTTTTCTCGCTTATAGGATAGGACCAGAATCGAACCTCCTGCGCTACTTCCCCCTCCTGGAAACGCGCGCGACCTGGCTCACTATGCCCAAAATCGTGCAAATAGCCGTTTATACTACCAAATTACAAAAATTATTTTAAATATGAAAATAAAGTTTATTCTGTTCTTGATCAGTTTTGCGGTTTTTGACTATTCGGAAACGTAAAAAATATACGAAAACCTATTAAAAAGGCCAAAAATATAGATTTTCCGATTTTCCCGCAATTTCAAATTGTTTCCGAACAAAGAGGGTTCCCATATTTACCACAAAAACACAATTTTACTGTCGAAAATAGCAGGATCTGTAAAATCCAATACGCGCGCAAAGAAATTAAGTAATGGCCCCAGGCTATTCGGTAGATATGGGGGCAAGAAAGGCTATCCATCTGCCTTTCTGCTATGATAAAAATACTTCCTTCTGTTCATTTGATCCTCGATTATTATAGTTCCCTCCTCTAACTATATCCAACTAATCAACAACTAGACCAATTGCTGGCTAAAGAAAAAAGGAAAAGATACAGGCGACAAATGAAAACAGGAAAACGATCGTCGAACAAATGTCCATTCAATTTCTTGGCTCTACCCATTCGACTACAATCTATTGTCTCTTCTCAGTTGGGATTTCGAGAAAGGATCCGTCTACGTCATGCTACAAAAGTACGTTTCTTGCATCATCCCGTATTTACTGTAAGCATGTGGGGGCAAACTAACGGGGATTCTTTAGGGAATAAGTCCTTTCAGACATTGCCATATCGATTCATTCAACACAATTCACATTGGCCGACGAGTCATCGAGTCTCGGATATCCTCATTTCTATCGACAAATATCCACGGATCGTTCCCGAGGTATCCCAGAATTTTCAATAATGTCGCTAATTTTCGTAGTTTTTCAAGGTCATTCGACATGCATAAAAAATATACGAATAGTTTTATTTTCGGCCTAAAACGATGTATAAAATAGTGGTTCTGGGCGGTTAGCGGGGGAAGCCGCCTTTTGTTTTTTCCACCTATACCTACCTATTGATGATATACCATGAATTGTTATAGTGTTTTTAGTAGTTTTTGATTGCTAGAAATGCATCAAAAATATTTTTTAAAATTTTAAAACTAAAATTTTACCTTTTGGTTCATTTTTCTTACAGTTTTCACCAAAAAGTCAAAAATTTTCGAAAAGTTTCATTATCTTTGATAGTATTTTTCTATTTGCATACGTAAAAAACTAGAAAAATGGTTTATATTTTATTATAGGGCCGTAGAGAATTATTAGGAAAAAAATTGGTTCCCCCCGCTAACAGTCCAGAACCAAATCGCCATGGACAAAAGCAATATCAATAGCAAAAGCCATCAGCAATATCGATCCTGAGCATATTATGATTCTAGAGCACGGCTGTCACTTTTCGCACCCACTGCGGCGAGATAGCCCTCAAATATTGGAGAGGCATCTTCGAATTTTGTCATAACAATTATGTTTGGCATACCCATGGGCGACCACACCACACGAGGCCGTACGTTTTTTAACCATTTCATTACTATAATTTAATTTTATAATTTTTTATTAATTTGAATATTTCTGCGACAATCGAATCAAAATTGAATTAGATGAAAAAAAATAGATATTATAGGGTTGTCGGCAATCGAGTGACGTATACACTTGAAAATTGCGACAATGAGAAAGCGCTCTCGATAATGAATAAGTTATCGGAGGGCATTGTGCCGAATGCCGTCGGTTTATATATCTTTACGGGCACTCTGCAGACGGTCGGTCCTTGCTTTATCGTTAAAAATAGGATCTTTTCAGGAGCTTGAATTCCCGATTCGCCGACTTTCCCTCCTCAACAATCCCCACTCGATCCTCATCAAAGCTTGTCGACGTTATTCGTCGACACAGATCGATTGGCTGAAAAGTCACGACTTCTCCCTCGATGTCGTGGTCTGGTTTTGGTCTTTTATGAATTAAACAGGGTTGAAAACCCGCTATGCGGCTGTTCACCGCTGGCCCCGTCTACAAGGTGTCCCAAAAAAAGCACCCCTCCGCTCAGGACCTCGGGTCCACCCAAAATCCGGTTGTATTCCACCTGGATTTGGGGTGGAACGCATGGAAATCGGCTGGATTTCGGGTGGACGCACAGGAAATCGAGTGGAAACACGACGCAACGCGTGCCGCACGCGACGCGGAAAGTGGAAATCGGGTGGAAACCGGGCGGATCCGGTCGGTTTCCAACTGATTTACCGTGCATCCACCCACAATCCGGTCGATTTCCACGTGGAATCCGGTCGCGTCCGCTACTGAAATTCCGATCGATTTCGCGAGCAGATGCCGACCGGATTCCGAGTGGACCCGAGGACCTGAGCGGCATTGGCCGTATTAGATCCGATCGGTCAGAAATTTGGATAGGTGCATCAGACACTAAATAACCACAATCCTGATATATCACCCGCCAGCCACAGTAGTTTCGGGATACAACAAAAATAAACTTTATTATCAGTTTTTCATAGGGTTTTCGTCGGAGTCCATCCCCTAAACAGTGTGAAAATGAGTAGGGAAGGCTTCTTTACCCCTAAAAGTTTTTCTCGGATTAAAACTAATATAATACGACATGCTTTCAACGATTTTTGTAACGCAAAGTCGCCCCGGTATTAAGTGAATTTAGGGATTAACACCCGGAAGTCGATACAAATCGATTCAAGTTCCAAAAAGATAGCCGAAAAACTGTTTAGAATTGTGTGAAAAACAGTATTTTCGTTCTAACTTTAGAACGGCTGTAGCGATCGGGCTGTAACTCAGGCTTGTATTTATGCAGGGTCTGATACGCTTCTGGACCAATTTTGGGACCGATCGGATGTGAACCGGCGAAATGCTAGCAGGGTGCTTTTTTTGGGGGTCCTGTATCGTAGAATTCACGGATATTTAAAGGGCATAATCCCATCAATAACATGCCGGTACCTAAAAGATGACTGGATGAGTGAACAGCTGCCACTTTGGGATCAGGTATAATACACCCTTACAGGTTGAACGTCACCAAGCCGCTTTTCACCCCTAGCCACGTCGGGAACCAGTCCCACTTCCTGAATCAAGTTTTTGGGCGCGAGCCCACCTCACGCCCCGAAATCTCGGCGGTCTAAGGGCTAGGCAACGCGGCGCTCCTATCGACTCAAAAATGTATGGGGCCAAAACTTTGAAGGCTTATATCTTGAAAGATATGGCCGATCTTAAAAAACGCGAATTCCAGTCTTGTAGAAGGGAACATGGCGATTCTAATGATACTAAGCACTAAAAAAACTGAATTTAGAAAGTATGCTAACGAAGGCGGTTTTGGTGGACGACTTTGTGAAAAGTGGTATTTCAGAGGGCTAACCTGCTTTCTTTGGTATCATTCGAACCGTAAAATTTTACTCTGCAATAATTAATATTGGCTTTTCAATATTAAGTCGGTTTGGAAAGGTTATAAGAGTTTAAACCTTTTGACGCGCGCTACGCCCGGCTCCAATTGACGGCAAATTGCCGTTTTTGGCCTGTTTGATTGGGCGTGCACCTTTTTTATATCAAGAGCGGATGCGTCTGTGCACGGTTTTTAACTGTCCGTGAGCCTAAAAACTTTACAAATGCTAATAGAAACTTTACAAATGCTAATAGAAAATTGTTTTTCGACCCAAAATGACCAACATTTCGACGTTTTATAGTTTTTTTGCTTCTAATATAGCTCTTAAAACTCGTACGCAACCAGGCTAACTAGAATATTCTCTGGCCGATGGCGTCGAAAAATGGGGACGAAAAACTATAATCGGGACGGTGAGTCGCAGATGGTTTTCCAGATGAGCGACTCGTCTGTGCTGCTGATCCATACTGGAATCCACGGAGGTCATATCGAGACTCTCTCTACAGTCAATCGTCTTGTCAATTGGGCTGCTATGGTACTTTAATCTGCTTTTCTGAATGCATGGCAATTCGATATTATTGGAATTGTCGAAAACTATAATAAATGAATCAATAGAATCCCCCGATGGATGGTAGAGAACGGACAATGTTTGTCACGTTGAAGAAAAAACTTCGAAAGAAGGCACAACGATCAATGGTTAAGCGGGTAGGTTGTAGATTAAAATTATTCGTATTGAATTGCTGGTGCTGGACTGTTAGCGGGAGGAATTAAATTTTTCCCTGTGATTCTCTACGGCCCTATAGCCAAATATAAACCATTTTGATAGCATTTTACAGAGTTTTTAGATAGAAAAACAATCTAGAAAAATCGGACAAATGTTGGAAATTTTTGACTTTGGGATCAAAAATATATGAAAAAAATGAAAATGACCAAAAATGGTATCTTTGATTTTCAAAATTAGAAAAAATATTTGTGATGACTTTCTAGCAATCAAAAACCACTAAAAACACTATAAAAATCGGTGTGGAGAAATAGAAAGTGGTCCCCCCCGCTAACAGTCCAGAACTGAATTTCTGCTGAGGTCAATTATAAAAAAGAGGAATTGGCGTAATTTGAGGATATGGCGGCACTTGTCTCCTTCCTCAATCGTCATCAGCCAAACCAACTACCGGGGATCGAGGTCGAATTGTCGGTGAAACGGCGCGGTCTCAAAGCGTTCGTCTCGTTTCTCCTTCGACAAAATTGTCCCAATCCTCTCACTGCCTCTCAACGATTAACACGTCTATTTCCCACTAGCTTCAACCTGATGTGGGCCGGAAGGTGTCAATAAAAGGGTTCCTTTTACGAAAATACAATCCGACCTCTGCAGAATCAAAACAACCCTCAAAATACTAAAAAAAATTTGCATAAATTTACGCATCTCACGTTTTACAAACGGAATTGAAAGGATTTGGATGCACGAAAAGATAGACAAGGTTTTTCGAGACAAGAAAAAACTGTTTTCGCGTCAAACAATGGCCAGCTCGCAGCTCGACGACACGTCGGGCGGGCGTACGTCTTCACATCGTAGCCCTGCACCCGTCCACCCATCGCGCAGCCATCTTCGCCAGTCCGGGTATGCAAAGAATTATCTAGAAAGCTTTTTAATTCATTTTTTGCCTAAATGTTAGCGTATTCTTACTCTACCGAGCGCTGCGAACATTTAGGTATACTTTACAACCATCTAAGCCAATAACTAAGCGAAATATGGGCCAATTTCCGATTCGGCGAGCTCAATTATCTCCCTAATCCACGATTTTTCCATGTTAAATTTAATGTTTCATACTCTACAGATCAAGACGAACATTTTGGTATAACTTACAGCCCTATAGGTCAATAACTAAAAGAAATATACCATTTTCCAGCGTCGTCTCCGACCGTACCGGTATCTCAGCTTCCCGCCTGCAGTACATCGGCCATGGCCCCCTTCCTACCAATTCGCCCTCAATCTCCACGGCTCGCTCTGATCACTCCGCCACGCTCCTCCGTACGGCCGTGGCCGATGGCTCATCTCCTCGCCATCTGCCCGTCTCCAATATGTCGCCCACCGCAGCTACTGCTCGTCTCCTTTCCCCAAATGCTACGCCGGGGCGCAGGTAATTTATATGTTCATCGAATTACACATTAATAGGGTTGCGCTGACCCCCGCCGAAGTGAGGGCCATCATCGCCGGGATGACCCCCCAGCACACGGCTGCCACGCAGAACTCGGCGTCTCCGTACAGCACGCCTCGCCCGGGCTCTGAAATTGATCTCGATGCCGCGCGTACGGCATCTTTAAATTATATTTATCTCTTTTTCCAGTGAAGAAGGCCGGCCGTCGAAGCATCACCGCGTCGGCGCGCCGCAGGGGAACCTCATCTACCCGTCGCTCTTCTACGAGTTCATCTAACGGCTCGAAGAGCCGCAAAAACGTCATCATCGATGCGCAAGAGGGAAATCACTTTTCTCGTCAGCGGTATGGGCGCTTTCATTTATCTTTTGAAATTCACCCTTTCTAGGCCGATTTTCACTCCCGACCCCTCGACGGCTACGGGCTCGGCGTCGAATGCGTCGTGCGATCAGAATGCCATTCCGATGGAGTCGCCCTACTTCAAGAAGGTCGGTTTTGGGCTGTGGTATCGTGTTCCCCACCTATTGTTTCTTGGACCTCCGTTTGGCTACGAGGTTTTAAGGTAGACCAAAAGCTCGCCAGACCGAGGCGAACACGTTGGTCTACTTTACAACCTTGTAGCCAGCGGGGAGCCGAGGTAAAACAGGCAAAGTTAATTTCACTATTTGGTCGTCTCAAAACCGGTTATTCCTTTAGGAACCGGCCATCGTGAGTCGTGTGTCCCTGACCACTCCACCGCCAGTGGTTGTGGACAACGTCACGGGGTATTCTTCGGGCCATCCAACCGCCCACATCATCTCCGACACGGACACCGTCGGCCGGATCGACGGCAACCGCTCGCGAGCCTCGCGCACGCCCGCGTCCAACAAGAGCGCTAGCCGAGCCTCGACCAGCAAGGCGGCTTCTCTCAAGCGCACGCCTCGTCCTGGTAGGCCAAACATGGGAAAAACTTTTTTCTCTATTTTTTTATCCCCGTAACGTACGCTTGGATTTCAGAGGCTCCCACCTCCTCCGCCGGCCGATCCAGCGCCAAGCGTGGATCCAAACCAAAGGCGAAGAAGCCGAAATCGCTGTTCTGCCACACGAACGACTCGAAGTCGTCCGCCTCAGACGCTGCCCGCCAGAGGGCCAGCCAGAAGAAGGCGATGAAGAAGAGGGTGGCCCAGACGCTGTCCAACTCGGGCTCGACGTCGGCCAGGAAGTCGAAGAAGCAGATGGTGGCCGTGGGCACGGATCCGTCTGGGCTTGTTCGGGTAGGCCACCAAATTGATAGTGAATCAAAAACTCAATTAAGAAGAAGATACAAGAAATAAAAATTGGTAAGAGTTTACTTTACCCCCCCACAGCTGAAGGGTCTCAAAGTTGTCGGTATTTTCACTTATTTTTTCGGGATTTTCGCAACGCCAATCGATAGAGCGTCGAAAAATATACTAAGAGTTTTAATTTGAGCCTACAATAAATAATGTAAAATAAAAAAGTTATAGCCAAAAACTTCCGGCTGGGGGGGGGGGGGTAAAGTCAACCGTAGCCTAAAAATTTTTAAGAGTAAACATTTAATTCCATACATTTATAGGTCCGCGTCCGGGTGCAGTTGGTGAACAAATCTGCCAACAACCCCCCGCTGAACACCAACGTCTCGGCCATGAATACCACCCGTGTACCTTCCATCTAGCCACCTCCAGTTTCTCCCATTAAAAAAGAACCGAAAACTCGTCGCCACTCCCCTTAATCCGCCAACCCGTTGGCTTTTGGAGCCCTGCCATTCTGGTGTATATTCCCTATGCGCTCGTCGTCAATAAATATTCATTTCCGACCGCTGTTTCCTTGTTTCCAGCATCATAAAGTACGATTTTAGAGGCAAAGGACCCTTGCTAGCCTGCCCTTACAAAGGGTGGGTCGCTATCAAGCGACCCGGGCACCGTATGCGCTGCCCTGCACCTGCTGGCGCCAAAACTTTTTTGAACCCGCCACCACCTTCTTGAAATAGTTTTGGAATATACGAAATGCCGGAAAGTCAGTTCTGACGGTGCAAAACTTTGTTTTGTGACGCGATTGGGTCCGCCCCTAACAGATTTATCAAACTTCATCGTCACTTTTCCTATCTATTTTCATATTTTTCCTATCTTTTCTAGTTTTTCACTACAAACCGAGGCCTACGCATTTTTTTCAGAAATGGACGTCAGTGCCCTTTCGGATCAAGATCTCCGGGAAGAGCTCATCTCCTACGGGGTCAACACTGGCCCGATTACCGGAACAACACGCACTCTTTACGAGAAGAAGCTAGCCAAGCTTCGCAAGGAGGGTGGCGCAAAGCCAAAAGCTAAACCGGCGACCCCAGTGCGCTCTCAAAGCTCAAAGTCACCGGCTCGTGCATCGGCCAAAAAGGTACGATTTTTCTGGTTCGGTCATATATCGAATTTAGTCACCAACTCGCCGCTCCAACACCGGTCGGCTTGACGTGAGTGCAGATGAGGCCGACAGCGATCCTGAACATCCAGTGCCCACCTATGAGCAGGCAAGAATGACGCATTGGACCAATATCTATTGTTTCAGAAGAGCCCCATCACTTCTTCGCCGAAGCGCGAATCGCGGACGCCGATTCCGATACCTGGCCTCAACACTACGCATGCTCCCAGTTCAGCGGTTTGAAAGCTCTAGGTTTCATAAATTGCTTTTAGAAAAAATGGGATTCTGTCTCGGTTACGAGCAAGAAGAGCCGCATCCAAGAACTCCGAGACACCAGCGCAGGCCGCAGCTCTTCGGGCTCCCAATCCACTCCAGTGTCGCAACGCGACAGCTTCGATCGTCCCGGCGCCACGCCGCCTCGCAATTCTGCAATGAGGACCAAGGTATTTTATTGCGAGGTTGCGAAAGAAATTCTTTTTAGACTACAACTTCTTACTACACACCCGATCTCACTTCAACGGTGCGCAAGACGGTCCGCTCCGGTATGTTTCTCAAATCGGCGTCGTTGGATCTGTTAGATGTGTGCCATTCAATATTTTTTGCAGGTGCTGGTTCCGCTTACAACAATCTTGGACATACTACCGATGAGGAGGATACGCGCGGTGAAGAATCTGAAAGAATCATTTTCCGCGACACTCCACGTTCTCCCAAGGATTCACCGATCGTGCGCCTCTGGAAACGGCTTTCTGGCAATGGTGACGAGGTTTGTTTTAGCCCTGGCAATTTTCCAATCTCAACGCGATAGCATACGTATTTTGTTTAGTTCAAAGCCGGGCCTCCCGGAACTTACTACGACATGAAGGTCGGCGGACATCGTACCCGTGTGGAGAATGACACTCGTGCAGGCCGTATCCGTATGCAGCATCAGCAAGAAATTGTTTGTCTTGCTTCCTTGACATGAGATTGATTTTTAGGTGAATTGGTGGGACGATATTCCGCGGCTGCTCTTGATCATCTTCTCCATTTTCTTCGTGATTCTGGCGATCGGCTACGTGACAACCGCTCACCCCGACACTCTGGCCAGTGGAGCTCAAGTTGTTGCCGGTAGGGTTTGCCTCTAAAAATTACATTGGATTCGTATTTCCAGCTTCGACTCGTGATATGGTCGGCTTCTTCTACCAATACCTCATCGTTCCGTCTGCTGTGCTGGCCGCCCTTGCTGTAGCCGTCATTGCCGTCTACTACACCCATCGCTACTATCGCAACTCACGCGCCGAAGAGGAGGGCGCCTTCTTCGATCTGGTGGAGAAGATTACCGGTATTGAAATTCAAGAAAACATATATTTTCTAATCTAGACACTGTCCGTGATTCTGCTGCCGATGGCGAGGAATATATTAGCGTGCCCCATGTCCGCGACGTCATCTTCCCTCCGGCTCGCCGGTGAGTTTTTAGAGATTTTACAAGATGAGCGTTTGTTTTCTTGTTTCTTACGTTTACCTTTTTAGCCGTCCCGCCGAACTGGCTCGCTGGGAGCGCGCCGTGGAGTACGTCAACGATAACGAGTCGCGCATCGCCACCGAGACTCGCCTCATCCGCGGACACGAGTGCGCCGTCTGGAAATGGCTGGAGGCGAAGAAGACCGGATGGCAAGGCAAAGGTTCGCAATTTCTTTTATCTAATCCAGAATGTGTAGCCTTCGCCGAAGCCCTTTCGCCGAACGTCCCAAAACAGGGCCTCACCAAGTTCCTAAAAATTCGCGATATGGTGGCTAACGACGGGTTCGCTTTAGTTTTCCGGTTTGCTGTGTTCTTTGCATTATTACAAGCATGTCCGAGTTCATTCGTTGATGAATTCGAGAGTCGAGGGCTCTTCGCCCGGGTTTTTCTGTGATTATCAGCAACAATTGATTTTGGACCTTTTTTATAGGGGATGCTAGGTTCCATAGGTTACGAAAACGTTTGAATGTCGTTTGCTTGCTCCAATACTTATTTATAGGTCGGATCGCCTAAAGGCCGAGCTGGACATGCGCGACAAGCTGCGCCCTATTCAACCATTACATGTTGGAGTACGTTTGACTGTTTCTTGCTTTAAAATGTCTCTTTTAGTATTGTGCCGACCATAGCACTAACGAGAAGCTAATTTTCGCGATGTTCTCCACTAACGACCAGGCTCATAAAGCCTTTACTGCCCTTCATGGCGAGTGGTATTGCGGTTGGTTTTTGTGGTCAACTTCAGATAATGCTTTTTCAGGTCGCCTCATCAATGTAAAGTACGTCCGTGATATCCGTTACTTTGACCGGTTCCCGGAAGCCGCCAATTTCGAGGAATAAGCCACCGCCCTACCCCTCCGCCTGCCTTATCCATTGCTCACCGTATCTCAATTGTCCCCATACCCGTTGACCAATCTTTATTTTCATACTTATTGTCTTTGCGTTGTGCCGCGAAGCCCCGAATGCCAAAAATTACCTGCCCCGATTGATATCTTACCCCGAGGAATAAACTTTAAACATTTTTTGTACGACACTGGATGAACTGTTACGCTTGCAACCGATTTTATACACTGTTTCCAAACGGTAGGGTATTCGGTGGTTCGTCGTCGAAAACAATTTATCGTTTTTGCCTAGTCCTATGTCGGAAAGAAGAGCGGTGCTCATCTTACGGGAATTGAAGAAGAATCGTGAACGCAGGCGATTTGTCGAGGATGGTGAAGGCTTCTTGATACGCCGTGACACGAACAATGCCCTCAACGCCATGGATACGGCTTTTGATGATAAGATTGTCTCTCGTCAACACGCGCACGTCACCTACCGAGGCGGCCAATTCAATATCAGCGATTGGAGCACAACTGGTGTGCAAACATTAAAGCCAATAAACTAATTTAGGTACATTCCTCAATGGGCAACGGCTTCCGAAAAGCGAATCAACCACAACGACATTTTACCACGGAGACCTGATCACACTTGGCGATCCGAGCCGTCGAGGTACTTTTTCTCGCATATATTCATTGTTATCATAGATTGTGTTAACTTGGCCGTAACCGCATACGATGAAGCCCAAATCCGTTGGCGGCGAGGTTGCTTGGCCCTTTCGACAGAATTTATTTGTCTAGGCCGCTTGCCGCTTTACCGAAGTATGACAACAGTTTTCGCGTGCCAGCAGAACGCTACGATTGGAGGCCGGCACTCGATCGTGGGATCGAGGCGTTCAAATTCCATCTGGTAACTAAATAATTGGCATTTCGACATATATTTTAGCAAGGTGTTGTCGTTCGAGCCGAGCCGGACCTAGATATTTACATCATTTGCCCACCAATCATCAGCATGGAATTTGGCGGGCTACTGTTGCAAAGAGAGTCGTTAGGGCCCGGGCGGTAGTCCTTGATATGAAAATTTATGGTTTTAGTTTTCCCCCTACGAAGAACGTGCTCGAAGTTGGAGACTGGCTGGACGTGGAGGCTTTGCCTTTACAAGAAGGCGATCCGGTTTTCATCACTCATCGTGTGATTATGGTATTTTTTGATGATCATTGCAATTGGCTATTTTTAGGTTCGCGATATATTGCCAACGCCTGTGGATCAATCAACTGTTTTTGGCCTCTATCAGGTATTCCCTTCTAAAAATCAGGAGCATTACGATGTTCAGGTCAATCTGGAATTCAATTGGCCATCTTGTGTGGAAGAAGAGGTTCACGCAAAGAAGGAGATCGTCCTAAAATCAACCCTCGGCGTTTTCGTTATCGCCCCAGCCCAACTACTCGCACAATTTTCAAGCGCCCAGTCGCCATTGGTAAACTTGTCTGCCTGTTTACCAGGACACTATTTAGACGTTCCGCGCCAAAGCGACTTGTTCTTTGCCAGATGATGATACGAAGATATGGCTCCGACTCTCTAGCGCGACCGAATTGATCGAAGTCCGGCATCCTTAGTTTTTATACCCGCCTAGATTCTACATTTGCCTAATAATTTACCTAGTCCTCCCCCTTCTACTCTAACATTGGTTACTGCGAAATGTGATATTTGGTGACCGGTGACCTTTTCATCATGTTTGTTTCGCGCAAGATCAGCACTGTGATAATTCTTGCCATCGCCTTATTTAGATCATCACTCGACTGCTCAATTTTCTTTGCTGTTTATGATTTCATCATGGATTTCCCTTTTGGCTGTTTGAAGTTTCGTTTTGAATGAATTTCCACATTTGGTTTGCAGTGTTTACGTTAAAAACGTTTTATACAGATGACATCGTTGACATCGTTATTTCCTTAGAATTTATTACCCCTACCGCGCTTCCATTCGCAAATGGCGGGAGTAGAGCGTGTCAGAGAGCGAGTCTCATCAGCCTTCATACGAGCGGCTGATGCTGATACTCAACGGGGCTAGAGTTTTCGGATATTTCTTTCTAAAAGGATTTGTTTGCTCGAATTTCAGTAGACATGCTTGCCTGCAGACCAAACTATAGAGTGCTTTCCGGTACGCATCGTTGACTCCAATCAGAAAGACTGAATTGAGGAACCCATGCGAGCATATGAGGGCGAATAAAAAGTT
>CATQJA010000441.1:0-37412 GCA_958295435.1 Mesorhabditis spiculigera
TTTAGATTAATATAAACACGTACTAAGGTATATTTCTGTTACTAATTTTATTAGACTTAAGGTTTGATCAACATTTTTTTGTGAGGCGTGTTTTACCTATAATTTAACGTTTAACTTGATTACGGTCATTACAGGGCCATTAGAAAATCAGTATGAAAATCAGAAAACGACAAAAAGCAGCAAAATAAGTATTAATGAAGTCATAAAAGGGTCGGTCGAGGCTAGTATTTTTGAAGGATAAACTTACTCAACGACCCTTCTGAAAACGGTCTGAAAAAAGTTGGTCGTCACCGAGGACGTCGATGAATTAACAGAAATTGACAACTGGAAGGCCGAATTTTCTGAGCAGCATTTTTCCCAGATTGAAATTTTCATAGTTTTTTAGTAACTTTAACGATATTTAAAGTGATAAAACCATAGCAACATCGTTGTTTTAATTTAATTTCTTAGCTTTTTAATTCAAAGTTTGGTCCACAACGTCTATTTCTTGTCGAAAAATCTTTTATTTTGTATTTTTAATACAAACTTTTTAATGCTTTACGATTTATTTTAGAATAACTGGATGTAAAAGTAAAATTGATTGATCCTGCCTCTGATAATGATCAAGAACAGCGAGCTTGTAATTTTTTAGAGAACCAAATGAAGGATGATTGAGATTGCGGTGGCAGCCGGAAAGCCAAGAATCAATTTCAGTAAAACATTATTTTTTACAGGTAAACGCCGGCCACTATATCCGAATGACATTTTGGCTCATTTCCACACGGAAAACGCGGTGGATCGGCTGAGGGATATATGATGGACCCGACTCGTCGTATACGGTATTGGCTGAGTGGGTCCTAATCAACGTGCTAATTAAGTTGAACATTTGTATGTTTCTCGTTCTAAATTGGTAGAGTCGGATTTATTTTTACCATTGGCATATCGCTTTTCTTCAGAACGATCTTCGCCGATTTTGCTGTTTCATTTGTTTCTAATAATCTCTGCTAGCCTGCCGGCTTTTTCTCGTTCTTTTAAATTTCCTGAAAAGCGCTGCTGCCTGCCTGCGCGCGCCTTCCATTTGGCTCCTAAATGGTCTCTGCTAGCCTCACCTCCTCGGTGAATTTCCTGAAAGTTTCTGCTAGCTTGCCTCGAGCAGTTTTCCACAAAGGATCTCTGCCGCCTTGCCTTTACACCAGACACTTTATCAAAGAATCACTACTAGCTTGCCTTATCCCCTCTGGGCCTTCCTCAAAGCTCTTTGCTAGCTCGCCACGCTCAGATTTTTTAAAATTCACGAATAAACGTTGCTAGCTTGTCCTTTATATCTCCTAAATGATATCTGCTAGCTCCCCTCCAGCGCAAATTTCCTTAAAAATCTCTGCTAGCTTGCCTTTCCATATTCGTAAAGATTTCGTCGATAAAACTTTTCTAAAAAATCTCTGCTAGCCTGCCTTGCCCATTTTAACCCAGAAAATTTAAACCGAAAAGTTTTTAGTCTGAGCGGCTCAAAAACGGTACGGTAATCACCTCATCCGGCCCGAGTATTTACATGGATTTCGAGACGGACATCATCAACGTCGATCGCGGATTCTTGGGAAGATACGAGACTTTGAGGGTACGTTGCAAACACAATTTAGGAATTTATTTAAATCCTGAAAGATCGATTTGAAAATTTGATTTTTTCACGGAATAACGAATGCGTTTCTCGCAAGAATTAATCGAAATTCCGTGCGCCGTTACCTAAAATAATTTGAAACATTTTGTTTTTATGTGTATTTAAATTTTTTGAGATGCGATGGTTTTTAAAATTCCAAGTGGATGCTCCAGGTTGATTTACCAAAGCAGGCGAAAGTATATAAATATTCTCAAGGTGACCTACATAGAACTCTGAATTATGGAGCTAAGGACGTATTTTTTTTATGAAACGAAAATGAAACCCATTTCCTTAAAAAAACTTCTGAATTCTGGAATCAACCAAATCATAAATCATTCATTGTTTTCATTTATTTATTTCTATAAAAATTTCGGTTATCGTCCTTGTCGACTGAATTACTGATATGCGCTAAACACTAAAAACATTTTGAAACAGTTTTATTCTTTTGCTTTTGCCTTTTAAAATTTTCTGTTTCCGAGGGTTTAAATTGATTAGTTTTAGGAGTAGGGAAATAAAAACAGTAAATTTCAATTACATCTTTTCTTATTACGGCAAAGGAACCGGAAGGCGTACGAATCAAACTGAAACCAATTTTTTTCGACCGCGGGGGAATTTTGGAATTTCGCGTTTTTTGGGGCTGGGCCTTATTGTGTTATGTATTCTATATTTTATTTATTGGTAATGTAACATCAAAATATATTGTAATTGACTACATTTTAGTGGGAACAACACGGGCACCGACAACGGCTGCGGCAAGTCCCATTTCACAGCCGACAAATTTGAGGTTGTATTTATTTAGATAATTTATTAAATAGCTATTTATTACACAAAATTTTTTATTAATACTTAGGCCGAATTCATTAGGAATCCAAGTCTCAACCGTTGTTAATTTTGTTACAAATAAAAACTAAGTTTCAAAAAGTTATGGACACTAACGGAAAGAATTTATTTTAATAGATTGAGCCGGGTTGTTGTAAAACTTAACGTATTTTATTTTTTTATAAAATAAATCATACATTATCTACAAATATTTTATTATTTTTTTTGCTCGCTAGGCACATTTTTTAAACGGTTGAGAATGTTTTTGGCAATTTTTACGATTTTTAAACATTTCATAAATAACTGAAGTCAAAAATTTTTGATGTTTTTAAATCTATGTTTTATGTCGAAAATATAAAACGAATTTAGATTTATTTCTAGGGCCGTAAAATGCCCACCCCCCGCTAACACCCCAGTACCAAGTTTCCCACATGTCTAAAAAAAGTTTCGAAAAGTTCTAGAGTTCGGCGATGGCCGGTTGCGTTACTGGGTAGTTGCCGACATAGGCTAATTTGACGTACCAAAAATAGTAAAAGCTTGCTGAAAATTGAATTCTTTATCTAAATTACACCTGGATTACCGTAATCCATTTTCAGGGCATCACCTCGCCGAATTGGCCCCAAAATTACACGACGAATCTCGACTGCAACTACTATTTGGAGGTGCCGGCAGGCCAAACGGTAGGTTTTTAAGGACACCTATAAATAAAAAATTATTTTATTGCTATTAGTAGTATTATTAATTAATTTACTAATTTTATTATTTATTCGTATAATTTTTATTGTTTGGGCCAGGGGGATCAGCTGAATTTCGATTCAAAATTTCGCGGCTGATTAAAAACGCGCCGGCTATTTGTCAGGGCAGAACTTTGAAACAAATAGTTGGCAACACTCGGATAAATAAACAAATAACTTGCGGGGTTTTTGGGAGCTTTCGTGTTATCGAGGGGGATTTATTTTTATTGTGGTTTTCTGTGACGAAACGTCCGAAGACGAACGTATATTAATGAGATGGCCAACGATTGCTACGCGCGAGTCTTTGGAAACATTTACTCGGAAAAACATTTCTATACCAAGAAAACGTTTCTATCAGGTTGGAAGGTAAGTCCTGTCGCCGAGATTTGGAAAGGCTGGCTAAAATCGTAGTTAGCTCCATTCTGCACATGCGATATGTCATTTTGTAGCTCTCTGCCTGAGCCGTTTCGGGAGGAGGGTCCTAGCCCGCCAAAATCCAGGAGGACCGAGATACGGGCCCAAGAAGTTTTTGGAAAAATTGGGCAAAAGTGTTTTTGCAAGTTATCTCTGCATAGAGTGATTTGCATACGATACCTTTAACGCCAATCGATAGCCTTTGAGGAGTAGATATCGATAGATCTTGAGATCATCAAAATCGGACACTGAACGGCCGAGATATGAACCTTTGAAACTTGGACCATTTCTTACAAGGAGTGCTTTTTTTGAGTCATCTGCAAAACCTTACGAGACCTAGTTCATTCGATAGAGAATTCGATTCTGAACAAAATCCCGTTGTTCTTTTGCAGAATGGCTATCCCTGATTTTATAAAATTAAAATACTAGTGACCGTCTCTTACCATGAGTACATTTCGAGCCATAAGAGAGGCTTTTGGGCGCAGTTTTAAAATGTTATAAAATCAGGGATAGCCATTCTGCAAAACGAACAACGGGGTTTTGTTCAGAATCGAATCTCTATCGAATAAGCCAGGTCACGTAAGGTTGCCGATGACAAAAAAAGCACTCCTTGTTAGAACTTTTCTCAAAATCCCATACATTTGGTCAAAAGCCGCTCGGCGCGTCCAAAAATAAAGCGGCAATTTTCGGCACCTGCCGGTCAAATCCAGCGAAATGTATGGGATTTTGAGAAAAGTTATAAGCAATGGTCCAAATTTCAAAAGTTCATATCTCGGCCGTTCAGTGTCCGATTTGATGATCTCAAGATCTATCGATATCTACCCTCAAGGGCTATCGATTGGCGTTAAAGGTATCGTATGCAAATCACTCTATGCAGAGATAACTTGCAAAAAACACTTTGCCCAATTTTCAAAACTCTTGGGCCCGTATCTCGGTCCTCCTGGATTTTGGCGGGCTAGGACCTCCTCCCGAAACGGCTCAGGCAGAGAGCTACAAAATGACATATCGCATGTGCAGAATGGAGCTAACTACGATTTTAGCCAGCCTTTCAAAATCTCGGCGACAGGACTTACCTTCCAACCTGATATAAAAAAACTATTTTTTCTTAATGAGTCCAATCTTGATGCAGGCTAGTAAAGGCGCTTTTTAAAAGATTCTTATTTTTGTAGTCGTGGAAAGAGCTTGCGGTATTAATGTGACAGACGACCATTTAAAAGGACAACTGATCAAAACAATTTCACCAAAAACGTTCAAAAATCTCTAAAAATTGCTGCGATAAGAAACTGTTGTAGAGTGAAATTAAGGCAAGCCTTTATGTGAATTAATATGTGCTTTTAAATATTGAAAGCACACATCGTATTATTGATCTAAAACACAATTTGTTACGGCAATTGTTTGAAACATTTTCGCGAAAAAATTTTTCCGTGCCAATAACAAAATTTTTCTAAAAAACACTATTTTAGTGAATCCAATCCAGTGCTAAGGCAGGCTAGCAATGGCGCTTTGTGGAAAAATAGTATCATTTCTAAATCGATCAAAGGTGAATAAATTATATCGACAGGGCAAATCGTTGCAACATTTTGTCGAAAAACACTCAAACGTCTCCAAAAACGCTGCGCTAAAAATTTTCTCTATACATAGTGAAACCAGGGCAAGCTAGCAGAGGCGCTTTTTTGTGGAAAAAATTCGTATTTTTTGATTATTGCAAATGCGAGATTGAACGGAATAACGAGATGGACAACGAATATTCGAAGGGCAAATTGCTGCAACATTTTCTCGGAGAATCATTTCTACGCCAGTAGAAAACGTTTCTATACATTTTGCTTACTGAACCCAATGCCCAGGGCAGGCTAGCAAAGGCGCTTTGTGGAAAAACACTATTATTTCTTCGTGAGTCAAGGGGAGAATTAACGTTATCGACAGCACCGTGCCAGGGAAACTTGGTGCAACATTTTTTTTCGAAAAGCACTAAAACGCTAAAACTATTCTAGAGTGAAACCGGGGCAAGCTAGCAGAACTCTTTATGAAAAAATATTCGCATTGTCAATTAAAGGAAAAGGGAAATGGTAACGATATTAATGAGAAGGATAGAAATTTGAGAAGCAGAGTCATTGAAACATTTTTTTATGTAAAAAACGCCCCAAAAGCGGCAAAAAGCAGTACCTTAGAGAGATCGGGGCAAGCTAGCCGCTTTGTGGAACTAGTTTAGTGATTTTACAATTAAATAACGCGCTAACGATTTGAATAATGCAGCGGCTCACCAAGGCACATCGTTCGAACACTTTTTTTTAGAAAAACGCATCAAAAATTCTGCCTTAAAATCTGTTTTACCCAGGCAGGCTAGCAGAGGTGATTTGCGGTGAATTTTTAGGAGCCAACTGACTCGTGGATTAGTAAATTTACAGCACATTTTTCAAAGAAAAATAAATGAAACAAATTTTTTGTCGATTTTAATGTAAAGGGAACAGGAAAATTATTATTTCAAAATTCAGGTCCAATCGATAAAAACATGAAACTTCAAATTTTTATGAAAATGTGTTTTAGATGCAACTGGTGTTCGACGCGTTCGAAACTGAACACTACGATTATTTGAGGGTCTACGACGGGGCCGATGATCAGGGAAATCTGCTGGCTGAGTGGGTTTGA
Organism: Mesorhabditis spiculigera; assembly: GCA_958295435.1. Taxonomy (NCBI): domain Eukaryota; kingdom Metazoa; phylum Nematoda; class Chromadorea; order Rhabditida; family Rhabditidae; genus Mesorhabditis; species Mesorhabditis spiculigera. Next base: position 6,247 of record CATQJA010000441.1, read on the forward strand.
TACATTTAAATAATAATACCAGGATTAATTAAGAACTTATTGCAAGCCATTATCGGTCTTTGAATAAAATAAGGCATCGAAGCTGAGGGCAGGTTACGGCCGAAACATTGTATTTACATGCTAATTAACCATCCCCCCACTTACTCCGATTACCAAATGACCTCTGCTAACCGACGCAAAAAAAACGATTTTACGCAAAAATTAAAGAGCAACTACTTAAAAGTACCAACAAATTGATTTTGTTGCGGAAAAGACGAAATATTCGAAATAAATGTCGAAATGCTCGAATCTCTCGAACTCGGCGGGTCTCTGATCAATTTTCGTCATTAAAAAATAGCGTAAGAACCTTGGAATTCCAGGCCTTTGTGCGTCTAAACAGGGAAAATCGTGCGGCGCGGCCGCGTTGCGTTGCGTCTGGCTATTTGCCAGGAATCAACGCAGAGGGGCTGACCCAGACTTCCTAACCCCCTTTAAATAGAAACAAAACCATTTAAACGCTTTCCAAAACACTTTAACATTTAGCAGGGGAAATAAAGTGCCAAAAATTAATGCTGATTACATAAAAAAACGACGAACAATGAACAAATTACACCCAATTAGATAGCTTAAAGCTAACCAGATTTTTACTACAAAATAAAAATTGTTTGAAATATCTGCAATATTGTATGATGTTTTCCAGTTTGCACGACTCGCCGGCGACGGCCGATCTACTTCACCTCCACCGGCAGCAAGATGTACCTGGCCTTCTCGTCGGATTTCCTGTACACCGGCACCGGCTTCTCCGCCGCTTTTTACCCGAATAATCCTGACAATACGCACCCCAATTCGGTCCTCGTTAAACCGAAAATTAGCCCGAAAATCGACACAAAGGAAAAAGTTAATTAACTGTAAAATTAATTTTGTGGTTTTTGAAATTTTTGAAACATAATTTTTCAAAAATCCGCCAAATTGTCGAGAAAACCTGTTCCTTCCTCAAATAAATATGCAGTATGTTTATGTGTTTAGTATGTACCGTGTACAGACAGAAAGCGACTGCACAAATAAACGGTTATGAATTTAAATAAATTTGAAATGGCACATTAAGGTGCGAGGGATTTTTACAATATAGACCGTGGCAATTAATAGAACAGTTTGTTGAGTAAAACATCACGTATCAACCATCAGAATTGATGCCAAACTTTTTTCTACATAACAACCCCCAATTCTCAAAAGATTTTATAGCCAGGAACGACGTTTATAGAATTTTGTTCGGACCTCGTTAAAACCAGAACAATATCACGAAAATCCAAACAACTACCAATTGCCAAAAATGTTTTTTCTCCGATTTTTATAATTATTTGAAACATAATTATCTTTTAACTATTAAAATTTTGATGAATGGGGCGAAATCATAGAAAAGGAAATAAATGGAAAAGTATCAATTCCCAGCTCTCTTAAGTGTTTTGAAAAACTTTTATAAAATCTATCTAAAAGATATAAAATTTCTCTACTAGATTATTTTAGCAATTCATGGGCATAAACGTTACAAACATCACGTTAAACATTTAATTTTACCTAGACTTTTACTTTTCTACCATTTTTCTGACCTTTTTTGGAGCTTAAGATGCCTGGGATATAGTTAAAATGCACTAAAGACAGATATTCGATGGCTAAGCTTCGTAAGCTTCGACACGCCTCCCCCATTTCCTAGACAATCTCTGCCAGCCCTACCAAGTGAAAAAATGAATCGTCGCGACAACGTCCTTTTTAAAGCGTTGAAAGGTATCTTTAAAATTTAAGAATTTCTCTGCTAATTATCCCGTCGTTTATTTCAATGTAAAAACACACGTATTGCAAGTCAAAACAACGATTTTATCAGGCTTTCGAATGAAACATCTATTTTTAAATAAATTTCCTTATTTCCGGTTATCATTTTTGTTAAACCTGATGTTTTAAATGAAATCTCCAAACCGGCGGCCAGACTACAAACTACAACCCTTGTTTTGGGCCTAGCTAGGCTCAGTTTCGTAATAGAAAGGCGCAAAAGGCCCGAAAAAAACGAATTTTGAATTTTCGTACTACTTTCTTGCCCCAGGCAGCTTTAATCAGAATCGCTAAACTGGGATCCAGTCTAGAGACTAAAACCTTTCCGACAACGCTACAAACTACAAAAAACTACCAGGTCAATGACCCGGGTTCGACTCTCGGCCGCGGCTAACTTTTTCTTTTTGAAATTCGCCTAATTTTGGTGTCGATGGCTGAACTGGCAGTCAGGCTACAAAATGCAAACGTTAAAAGTCGGCCAACTTGTTCAAAAAGTTATTTTTCGCGTAAAAAATTAATTTTCAGAATTTTTGAGTTTTTAGTTTTTTTTCAGATGTTCATCTACACGCTCAGCGCGTCGGCGCCCACGTCGTCTACATGTTCAGCTACCGCTCCTCCTCGCCTGGCCGCCAATCGATTGATACCAAATACATTGCTCTCGTGTTTTCCCGTTTTTGGCCTTCCCCCTGCCTGTTGTGATTGGCGTCTTTTTAATGTTAACGGGCCCCGCGGAATAAACGATTTGATGTTCACCTACAGCTACAAGAAATCGCAGAAAAATGTGGCATATAAAGCTCTCAAAAGTCGAAAAAACAAGAAATATAGCATTTTTTCGGAAATTTTTTCTAAACAGTTTCGAAAAAATTGCGAAAAAGGGTAAAAACTCGAAAAAATGTTCAAAAGGCCGGTTTTGAACGTTTTGAGTAACTCATCCGCTGGTAATACTGAAAAAAACGTGCGCAGAACAACCTAAAATGCTTTTTCAGTTTTTAAAAACGTCCCAAGATTGAACTGCTCGGAAAAGTCGGGCGAAACCCCAGGGTTGAGTGTTTGAAACCCTCGGTTCTTTCGCATTATCGGGGGGAGGGCCCAACTTTTTGTACGAGTTTAGAAATGTCTAGAAAGTATAGAAATAGGAAGTATTTTTTTGGCAGAGTTTTCAGTAAAATAAAGCTACCATTCAACTGAAAAAACTCGCCTAAAACGTTTAAAAAGCTGCAAAAAGTCTATTTTTTAATCAAAAATTTGTCAAGTTTTTACGTTTAAGGTTAGTAAAAAACAGCTAGAAACACACAATTTATATTTCAAAAATTAAATGCAAAGAAAACCTTGCCCCCTTCCCCGATAATGCGAAAGAACCCAGAAATCATTAACGGCTCGAAAACCTGCAGAAAGACCGAGCACAGCACTGGTGAACGGCTCTGCGTCGTTGAGGAGGTCGTAGATAAACACGATCAGCACGAGGGCCCCCTGCAAACGAAAAATATGGGAAGAAAAACTACTTTTAAATCCGATCGCCCAAAATGCCGATGAAGAAGAAGATGATGACCACCATCTGCAGCCGGCCGTCCTTCTTGCCATCGTCGCCGTGCCGGTGGAAGTGCTCGGTGGCAGGGCGCCTGAAAAAAAGGACCAAAAATTTAAAAGTTAAAAGAAACGTAAACGAAATAAAAGTTAAAAACGCTTTTTTGAACGTGTCGAGCAGCTCGTCGGCTTCAAAAAAATCCAAAAACAGGCGCAGATCAACCTAAAATAAGTTTTTGAGTTTATAAAAAAGTCCAAAAGCTTGAACAGCTTCAAAAAGTTGTGCGAAACCCCCGCTTCAACGCTTTAAAAAAGGCTGAAATCGGTTCTTTCGCCCCCTAGAAAGCTTGAAAAGTTCGACCAACATCTGGCCTAAAAACGTTTTTCTAACGTGTTTGTTGTCGATTTTCGACCTATATAATCGTTAAATTTTACTAAAGAGACTCTTAAAGCACTTTCTAATATGCGAGAAGGCATTTCTGGACGATAGAAAAACGCTGCCCTCCCCCGATAATGCAAAAGAGCCCAATTACCACCTATATCTGGAAAAATCCCACAAAACCCGGCCATTTTTTTGAGGTGTATTTAGATTTTTCAAATTTTCACGGCTTCGCCAGCTCTTCTTGATCGTCTGTGTCCATTAATGCGCACGCATTCGCTATTCCGCGCCCCGGCTACGAAAAGCACCGGGCTACCGTACCCCCGCGCCGCCCGCTGGCCTGAAAACGAATTTTCGCAGATTTCTTCCGCGAAAATTCGCGTATTTGCTGTAGTTCTAATATATTCGGTGAACCAGTGAATGAATGGTAATGGTATTCACTTTCTAACGACTTTTTAGGCCCGCCGCCGCCGGTGAAGCGCATCAACGACCCGATTTCGAGGGGAGCCGCGCGTCGAGGACGGTATTTTTGGGGTTTTTGGGGTTTAAAAGCACTTTTTCGGGGCTAATTTTCTCGTAGGGCTGGTTTAAGGCTGGGAAAACCTGTCCCCTAGATTCCTACCTATATTTAGCATTTAAAACCCAAAAATTCAGCTTTAAAGGGGCGGTGTCAGCAGGCAAGTGGGCGCGGGGTCCCCCGTCAGCGTCTCTCGCGCTCTAGTTTTGCGCGGCGGGCTCGAAAACGCCTGGTCCAGCTCGTAAAACCTATATTTAGCATTTAAAATCGTTTTAAACGTTGAAAAACCTAGACTATACACTTTAAAGGCGCTCGGTCAGCAGGCGAGTGGGTCGGCGGCCCCTGTCTGCGCCTCTCCCCGGTCCCCTGCTCGCTCGCGCACTGGCTTTGCGCGCCGGCCCTCCAAAACTCATATACGCGGCTCGGAAAAACTTAGATTTAGCATTTTAGACCCTTAGATTTTTAAAACCAGAATCTCGGCTTTAAAGGGGCGCGGCGGCCCCGTCTGAATCTCTCGCGTTCTAGTTTTGCGTGCCGGCCCCTCGAAAACGCGTAGCCCAGCTCGTAAAAAACCTTGATTTATCATTAAAAATCGATTTAAACGTTTAAAACCTAGAACATACACTTTAAAGGCGTTCGGTCAGCAGGCGAGTGGGGGTCCGGTCCGCGTCCCTCCGGCGTTCGAGTTTTGCGCGCTGGTTTCCAAAACGCCTAGTCCAGCTCATAAAACCTATATTTAGCATTTAAAATCAAACGGTTAAAACCTAGAACCCATGCTTTAAAGGCGCTCGGTCACCCGGCGAGTGGGGGGGCTGGTCTGCGCCTCTCCGGCGCTCTAGTTTTGCGCGTCGGCTCGAAAACCTCCCATCCCAGCGCGTAGAAATCTAGATTTAGCATTTAAAACCACTTTAAACGTTTAAAACCTAGAACATACACTTTAAAGGCGCTCGGTCAGCAGGCAAGTCGGCGCGGCGCCGGCCCCCGTCGGCGTCTCTCGCGCTCTAATTTTACGCGCCGATCTCGAAAACCCTAGCCCAACTGCAAAAAACCCAGCTTTAGCATTTTAAACATTTTAAACGCTTAAAAAATAGCACATAAGCTTTAAAGGCGCTCGGCCAACAGCCGAGTGGGCGCGGCTGCCCCCTGTCTGCGCCTCTCTCCCGGTCCGCCCGCTCTCTCGCGTTCTAGTTTTACGCGCCGGCCCCTCGAAAACGCCTACCCCGGCTCGTAAAAACCTAGATTGAGTATTTTGAACACTTTAAATGTTTAAAACGTAGAACATAGGCTTTAAAGGGTGGTGCGAGCAGGCGAGTGGTCGTCGGGCCCGGTCCGCGTCCCTCCGGCGTTCTGGTTTTGCGCGCCGGCCCCTCGGAAACGCGTAGCCCAGCTCGTAAAAACCTAGATTTAGCATTTTAAACCCTTTAAATGTTTAAAACCTAGAACATACACTTTAAAGGCGCTCGGTCAGCAGCCGAGTGGGCGCGGCGGCTCTGTCTGCGCCTCTCGCGCTCGAAAACGTCTAGCTCGGCTCGTAAAAACCTAGGTTAAGCATTTTAAACCCTTTTAAACCTGTAAAACCTTGAACATAGGCCTTAAAGGGGCGCTGACGGCAGGCGGCGGCCCCTGTCTGCGCCCTTCTGCTCGGTCCCCTGCTCTCTCGCGCTCTAATTTTGCCGTCGACTCCTCGAAAACGTCTAGCTCAGCTCGTAAAAACCTAGATTGAGTATTTTTAACAATCTAAACGCCTGAAAACTAAAAACTAAGGTTTATAGGAGCGCTGACAGCAGACAGGGCGCGGCGGCCCCTGTAAACGTCTCTCGCGCTCTAGTTTTGCGCGCCGGTCTCGAAAACGCCTAGTCCAGCTTGTAAAAAGCTAGATTTAGCATTTAAAACCTTTTTAAACCTTTAAAAGCTAGAACATACATTTTAAAGGCGCTCGGTCAGCAGGCGAGTGGGGCCCCCGGTCGCCCGCTCTCTCGCGCCCTCTGAAAACGCTCTAAAAAAGTACCAAAGTCCCTTTCTCTAGCCTGGTTTTGTGCGCTGATTCCGAAAAACACTACCCCCGAGCCGTGAGAGTTGCTTTTTTTAGGGAAAACAAACTGTTTCCCAAAAAACTCCTGAAAACAAATCCCAAAAAACTATTTTATTTTTTTTTGCCATAAAAATGGATTTTTTAGGCTCAAAACGTAACTTTTACGCCCGAGGATCAGCGCGTAGAGCTAGGACGGGTTTGACCGGGAGATGGGGGCGGATTCCGAAACAGCGCCCCGCGTTACCTCGAATGCGCCAGCGCGTAGTCGGCGATCGAGGGGCGCCGGGGAGTCGCAGATGATCCCCTCCGCTCGAGCCGCCGCTGCCGTCATGCGCCGGGGTTTTGCCTAAAACGGGCGACGGCGTAGTAGCAAATTCAAGACTAACCGCATTCCCAAAAGTTGAGATTGAAGCGTAGATACCATCATTAGTCGGCTCCGAAGGCTGGCCTAAAAGAACAAAATCGCTAGGTTCTACGGTTCTTTCGCATTATCGGGGGGGGGGCACAAGTTTTTTTCTTAGATAGTTTGTCGAATATTGAAAGCGCAAATGATTCTCAATCGTGATTTAATATTTCAACGCGTAAAAAACTGTACAAAGTTGCGCTAAAAATACAAAAAATCTCGATTTTTCGACCGAAATTTAGTCTTTGAAAAGTTTTTACAGAGGTTTCTAGGTATAATAGAGTTAATTAGCACTAAAAACACTATTCAAGCACTGCCTATTGAATTACTAGACTTTTAGATAGTTTTTCCAGTTTAAAATAGTTAAATTTTATAGAAAACACTAACAAAACATCGCCTATTAGGTTACTAGGCTTTTTTAGATTTTTCAAAAAATTTGCTCCCCCCCCGATACTGCGAAAGAACCGGTTTTTCACGTTTTTTCTACGTCGCTCGCATCGCGCATTTCTCCCGTCTTGCGCCGCCGCCGACCTCGCGTCCTACAACGTGTAGTCGGCGGGGATCACCGGGGAGTCGCAGGCGATGGCCGCCGCTCGAGCCGCCGCTGCCGTCGTTCATCGGGGTTTTACCTAAAACGGGAAAAAAAGAAAGAAAAAGAAAATTATTATAGTTGATTTCAAGAATTCGACACTTTGATCGAAAAATCGCTATTTTTTGGGCTAAACTTGTAAAGTTTTTACGTTTAGGAAAAGTAAAAAGTCATCTATAGACGCTTTCGCTATTTATCTTCGGAAAATTCGGTCCCAGGAAAAATTTTGTTCCCCGCCCCGATAAAGCGAAAGAACCGAGATTTAAAGTTTTGACGTCGATCCCTCAAGCGGTCGCTTCGCATCGCGGCGTGTCCCTGCCTCGAGTCGTCGTCCGAAGCCCCGCAGCGCTTTTACCTAAAACGGAGACCGGGGAATTATCAATCAAACGACGAACCGCATTCCCAAAAGTTGCGATTGAAGTGTAGATGCCATCATCAGTCGCCGTCGACGGCTGGCCTAAAAAAAACAAAATTGCTAGGTTTTACGGTTCTTTCGCATTATCGGGGGAAGAACACATTTTTCTGGGTTTGTCAAATATAAACTCCGAAAGTGTTTGTAAAAACTTTGTATTATTCCCAAACACAAAACTTTACAAAGTCGCGCTAGAAATCCAAAAATGCCGATGTTTCGCCAAAAACTGGCCGCTTTTTTCACCAAAATTTCAACTTTTTCAAACGTTTTTAAAGTTTTTAGATAGTTTTTAGTTGACTTCATATAAAGTTACTCAAAAATACTATTAAAACACTGCCTATTACGTTACTAGGCTTTGCTAGACTTTTCAAAAGTTCTGTCCCCCGTTAATGCGAAGAACCGAGAGTTCAAATTTTTGAAGTCGATCCCTCAAGCGGTCGCTTCGCATCGCGGCGTGTCCCTGCCTCGAGCCGTCGTCCGAAGCCCCGCAGCGCTTTTACCTAAAAACGGAGACCGGGAAGTATCAATCAAACGACGAACCGCATTCCCAAAAGTTGAGATGAAATTAGATGGCGTCGAGACATCGATAGCCGGTTCTTTCGCATTATCGGGGGGGGACCAAATTTTTTAGCGAAATTATTTTTAAAATCAATTTTTTTTACTATGCCTAAACGTAAAACCTCTACAAATGGTATCGAAAAGTCTACATTTTTGACCAAACTTTACCAAACCAAACCTTTTTGCCTATTTTAGTCAAAAATTCGAAGTTTTAGTCAAAAACGTCCATTTTCGTAGGAAAATCGATACCTTCTACGCTTTTTGATACAATCTGTAAAGGTTTTACGTTTAGGAATAGTAAAAAACTGTCTAGAGACACTTTTCCTATTTAGATTCGAAAAATTATCGGGCGGTGACCCAATTTTTGTTGATAAATCTCGAAACTCTTGGTAATTGAATAGAACTACTCTAATAAGGCTCTTTGTAATATAAATTATAATTAATTAGGAAAACTAGCTATAAAGTGCAAAAGCCCTTTCAAAAACCCAAATTTTGCCCAAAAACGCGATTTGTCATCGAAAAATCGTTGTCGGAAAAGGTTTTACGTTTAGGAATAGTAAAAATGAATTTCAAAAATACTTTTGCTAAAAAAGCTTGCCCCATCCCCGATAGTGTAAAAGAACCGGGGTTTGCAATTTTTGACGTCGATCCCTGAAGCGGTCGCATCGCATCGGGCATTTGTCCCTGCCTCGAGTCGCCGTCCGAAGCCCCGCAGCGCTTTTACCTAAAACGGTGATCGGGGAAGTATCAATCAAACGACGAACCGCATTCCCAAAAGTTGAGATTGAAGTGTAGATAGACCAGTTTGGCGTCGACGGCCATCTGGCGCAGCCTAAAAAAAACAATATAAAAGTCCATAGTAAAAAACCTACCTTTTTCGCTGCTTTTCCTCGAAGCGCTGTCAGTTCGGCCGCTTAAAAACCTCCAACCATCGCGATGGTTAGAATTTAGGGGTACTTTCACATTATCGGGGGGATTATTAGGATTTTTTCGAGTTTTTGGATAGTTTTTCTAGTTGATTTCGTATAATGTTGCTAAAAATACTATTAAAACATTCCTTAGCAACAAGTGATTAAAATATAAATAGCGCGAGTGTTTCTAAATAGTTTTTTTATGATTTCTATTTTCTACTATTAACTATCAAGTTGTACTGAAGGCCAAAACTATCGATTTTTTTTAACGAAAAGGCCCGATTAGGCCCGATTTTCGGGCAAGATTTCCGAGCAATTTTCGATGGTTTTTCTCGCCGAGAAATGGTTGCATTTTAGTAAAACACTCATGATAACGCTGCCTATTAAGTTACTAGACTTTTACAAAATCAAATTTCGCCCCCAATAATGCGAAGAACCACAATTTTTCGCGATTCCCGGCTAGCGGGGCGGCAAAAATGGGCGCCGTATTTGCCATGCTTTCTGATGTTTTTAAATTACCGCCATAACGCCGAATTTTATCATCTCGAATTTTTATAATCCCGTATGTTAAAAGGCCGAATTGTTACCTTTTTTTGGACGAAATTTTTTTAGGTTAGTGGGGAGAATCATTTTTGCTCAGTAATTCCGGACGGCCCTATAACGCGATACAAACCATTTTTATCGTATTTTGCACAGTTTTTAGAAATAAACAGTTTAACAAAAAAAATTGGGCCAAAAATGTATGAAAAATGGCCAAAAGAAATCAAAGTCGACCTTTTAACGTTCGGGATTAAAAAAATTCGGGATTTTAAAATTCGGTATTATGAGCCGCTGACCTGGGAAGCTTCGCTTTTCCAAGTCGCTGGTGTCGAATCCGGCGCGTGGTTGGGTTGGCCGGGATCGCCGCGCATCCCCGTCTCGAATCGTCGTCACGCGCAGCGCTTTCACCTAGAACGGCAAACGGCGAAGTAGCAATGAAACGACTAACCGCCGGCCCTGAACGTCCTGGTGTTGTGCCATTGTGCAGAGCTGCCTGCCCGGCACTTCTTGAACTCGCCGGTAGAGTCACTGCGCGGGGCGGCACCTGTAAAAATAATTTTGAAAATGGAAAAATTCAAAACACAAAATTTCAAACTAATAAATGTTTCAAAAGCGTCGACGTTTTTTAGAAATGACAGGAAATCAAGGAGAATTGCTATCGAATCGAAAATTCTAAATTCTAAATGCTATCAAAAATTAAGAATCTAATTTTTTTGAACGTTTTCTGTTCCCAAAGGTTCGGATTGGCCTAGCAAACGTCAGGAACACATTTTTATAGTCTTTTTCTGGCAAAATTCAGCCAAATTTCAAGTCGAAAATCCTTAGAAATCATTAACGCATCTAAAAAACGTAATTTATGAAGGAAAATTCATTTTTAGTCAAAGAATCTAATTTTTGAGCGTTTTCTACGTTCAGATAGGCATGGCAAATGTTTTATAGTCTTTTTCAAGCAAAAGTCAGCCGGATGTCAAGTCGAAAACTACTTATTAAGCTTTAAACGCTTTAAAAAGGTAATTCTCGTCGAAAATTGAGACTTCGTGGTCCAAGGATCGAATGATGTATTTTTAATAGAATTTTTACAGCGTTTTTCACGTTAGGAATCGTAAAAGCGGTTTGAAAAAGAAAACTGGGCAGTTTTGGCCCTTCTCCTGCGTGGTAATCGCGGGAAACGCAGCAAATGAGGGGGGAAAAGTCTTTTTGAGGCTCTTTGGAACGATTTGCACTTTTTCGCGCGATGATTTGCGGGGGAAACGACAGAAAAGGGGTTTTTAGGTGACAGCCGGGGGTGAATGGGAGGCGGGCGCCGAGAGAGAGGGCGGGTGGGGCGGGCCCTGCGTCCATTGGTCGCTGAAGCCGGCGGTATCGCGCAAATCTGCGGTCTAAAATGGGCTTAGCATCCGGATAAAGTAGCTTTGCTTGAAATATTTGCTATTGGTATAGTTTTTCGGTTGTTTCGCACGGGTTTTCAGTTGATTTGAAGCTTGGCCGTCCCAAAAAAGGGTCAAAATTCGTTTTTCAACGCGCAAATACATCGTTTTAGCCAAATCTCGATACCGGAATTGCATTTTTCCATAGTTTTTGTAGATTTGCCGTTCCAAAAAGGTCAAAATACTTTTTTAGGGGCACAAAATATATTGATATACATAAAAAATCAACCTTTTACCCGGCTTTTTTTGCGTGTTTTTAGAATCAAAATGCGGCCCTAAAACCAGGTGGAAATACGAGAGGTTTTTTCAGGTCTAAAACTGCCCCGGCCTGCTGCACGGCGCAAAAAATCGTCAAACTTGGGTTTTTTCGAGGGCATTAAGTGCTTTAAGCAAATTGTAAAAAGCCCTCGAATTCTTTCGCCCTCCCGCAAGCCCCAAAATCGAATACTAAAACAATTTTGGCCAAATTCTGTTTTAAAACTCTATGAAAAGCGTCAAAAAGCAAAAATTTTAGTAGTTTTTGGGAAATTGCGGGTTTTTTAAAGGGCCATCCACGCGACGCCGTCGATCGATCGATACCTGACTGCCCGGTCCCTTTACAAGAATATTAAAACCTACAATTCCAGATTCGTCTTCGTCCGCTTCTTTATATGTAGCACCGTCGTCGTACCGTCGTCGTTCGTCAGAACCGTCCACGTCTTCCTGTCGTCTTCTCGGCCCGGCTTCATCCTTCAGGTTCTACCCGCTTGATCCCGTCTCGATATATCTAAATTTAGTCCGGGGAAGAACCTTATATTCATGACTAACCGCGATAAATCCCCATTTCGCCTCGTTGTCATCGTCGTCGCCGCCCTCGCCCCTGCCGAACTCGTGGTGCTGCTCCTTCCTTCCTGAAATACCAAATATTAAAATAGCCAACATATAGGGGCTACCGTACCCAAAATGCCCCCATTTTCAGGCGTATTTTGTATCCCCCGTAGCCTACGCAGTGACCGGCTATCATTAATGCGCGCTCTGTCGCCGCCACGCGTTACACCTCATTACACCGCCTACAAAAAATGTTCGAGCGCCTATAAAATATCAAATTTCGCCCTTTTTTCGCGCGTTTCGGATTTCTCGATCAAAAGTGGCTGTTTTTTAGCAATTTATCGCCCAAAAAATCCATTTTTGCCCCCGTTTTTCGCAAGTTGCCATTAATGCGCTTTCGCGTCGCTACCGTATCCCGCTACGGCCAGTACGCAATACAACTACGGACGCTGCCTAAAACGGCCCTAATGCTTACAATTTTCAAATTTTGAACTCTTTAAAACGCAAAAACCCCAAATAAAAGTGATCGTATCTAACAATTTTGCAATTTCGACATTTTTAAAACCGAAAATCCCCCAAATAAAAGCCATTTTCTTACCGCAAACGCTTCAGAGTCGCTTCCATCGCTGCCACGCGTCGTCCTCCGCGTTGGCTACCGCCGTCTCGAGCCGCCACATCAGCGTCATCGTCAAGTAGGTGGTCACTAAATTCGAGCTCGGGCCGAGAAGTGGCAATCTAATCGCTAACCTTTATAGTGCAGCAGCTTGTCGCCGGCGTCATCGTCGTCGCGGCCCATCGGAAGCTTCGCTGAGGCGCGCGTCACGGAGTCGGGCGGAGCGGAACCTGTAAAACAGAACTAAAGCATGAATAAATCAAAAAAAAGAAAAATCGCGACGAAAGCACCGAATTGCAATTGAAAAAAGGTAAAAATGGAGTAAGTAATAAAAAGGGAGCCGAAAGCCGGAAAAGCGGTTTTTGGTGTTTAAAAGCAATTTGAAAACCGTTAAAAATCAGGGGAAAGTGTAAATCCGAAAAACCAAGTGGAACTGGAAAACATAAAACATTTTTTTCAACCAAAAAACGAATTTTAAAAAAATTCCGAAAATCGGAGAATATAAATCCGAAGAACCTAGTGGAACTGGAAAATATAAAACATTTTTTTAATGAAAAACTACAATCCTAACCAACTAGCCGAAAATCGTGGAGAGAGTGGAATAGATAAAAATCTAATGGAAATGGAGAATACCACACTTTGTTCGCGTTTTTAAAGCATTTTAAGTGCCGGCGCAGCTTGCTACTTATCAAAAAACGTTAATTAACCCAAAAATACGCTTTAAAGGGCAAGAATTCCAGGAAAAGCCTGCCGCCGACCAAGCCGCCCAAGCCAGCCCGACGCGACAGTACGGTCTCGACCCTCCCAATCAAGAGAGACGACCCTGGTCCCGCCCTTTCCGGGCCTAAAAATGTACCAAAAATCCGATTAAAATGTCGAAAAATACGCCGAAAAACGTGAAACCCGTCTAAAAATGTTTCTATAGTGTTTTGTCCTTTGTCCGTGCTTTTCTCCCAGTAAATCCGGCCGCTAAAAAGGCAAAAATTACGTTTTTTTGTACTTTTTTCCGATTTTTCAGTTTTGCTAAAAGCTTTCTTTTGCCCCTGCCGCTCTACCCAAAAGCTTTTAAAAAGTTTCGTTCTCTCTTTTCTCTTCTTTAGTCTCTCAATTGAGGGGTTTCGCGGTTTCTCTCGCTTTTTTACCTATTTTAAAACTTTTTTTACTAGTTTTCAATGTTGAAAGGCACTTTTCCGGGCTCAGGGTCGCCGCCGGCAGCTTTCATTCCTTTTTCTTTCATTCCTATTTTTCTAAAATCATTTTTCTGATTTTTTCATGCACTTTCCGGGCTTTCATCTTTCAAAGACCCATTTTTCAGCAGTCCAACGAGACGTTCTTCAGCCGCCGGCCCCAACGACGACTTCAGCACGTCTTCGGCAGCAGAATGGCGGTTAGTGATTTGATTTTACTTCGCCGCCCCCGTTTTTTATTTAGTGTGGCGACGACAACGCCGACGGCGATGATGATGTGACGATGCTGACGGCTGATGTGGCGGTACGAGAGGAGGGCACGACGCGCACGACGACGCGATCGAGGGAAAGCTCGCGAAGTATAGGTAATAAAATGACTTTTATTTGGGGTTTCCTGTTTTAACAATGTCGCACGCGCAAAATTCAGGGATAATATACTTTTTATTTGGGGTTTCTGGGTTTTAAAAGTTTAAAAATTGGATAATTGTTAACAGTAGGGTCATTTTTAGCCATCACTGTCAGTAGTTGTAGTGCGTAATGACCGTAGCGGGATACCGTAGCGACGCGAAAGCGCATTAATGGCAACACTCGAAAAACGGGGGCAATAATACATTTTTAAGCGATAAATTGCTATAAAACAGCCACTTTAGATCGCGAAATCCGAAACGCGCGAAAAAAAAGACGAACTCTGGGGGTTTGATAGGCGCTCGAACGGTTTTATCGGTAGCGTCATGAGGTGTAACGCGTAGTGGACGTACGCTAGCGGCGGAGGGCGCGCATTAATGATAGCCGGCCAGTCGGCTGCCTGCGTAGGCTACGGGAGAATACAAAATACGCCTGGAAATGGGGGCATTTTTGGTACGGTAGCCCCTATCTGTTGCCTATTTTAATATCTGCATTTCAGGAAGAAGCAGCAGGACGAGTTCGGCAAGGGCGACGATGGCGGCAGCGACAGCAAGGCGAAATGAGGAGTTGTGGCGGTTAGTCGTGACCATAAGGCTCTTCCCCGGACTAAATTTAGATATATCGAGACGGGATGACTCTGATGAGGAGGTGGAGAAGCTGCAGAAGAAGCGATCGAGCAGATGAAGCCGTGAAGAAGAAGAAGAAGCCGAGAAGCGAGCAGATGAAGCTGAGAAGTTGAAGCCGTGCTGAAGAAGCAGAAGAAGCAGAAGTCGAACATCTGGAATTGTAGGATCTAATATTCTTTTGAAGGGACCGGGCAGTCAGGTATCGATCGAAGGACGGTGTCGAGAAAACGTTTAAAAATCCCGAAAAATTATGAAATTTTCGCGAAAAAATTATGAAATTTGAAAATATTGAGCAAGAAATTTTTTTGGGCTTTTTATGATTCTTCGAACACACTTTTTAAAAAATTCAAAATTCCGCGCGGACGAGAGCCATTAATTTGAAGCTTTGAATTTTGCCCCCAGAAGAGTGAGAAAATCAGTTTGGCGCTTTTTGGGATTTTTTGAAACAATTTTTTTGTAGACGCGAAAATCAGCGGGTAGTTTAAAAATGAACTAAAAGTCTTTAAATTTTAAACTAAATCTTAAATTTAATTTAATAGGGAATTAAATCAGCTCTTAAGTTAAATTAATTACTTTCTTAATTAAATTTACTTCTTTAAATTTTAAATAAACGTTCTGCATTTAGTTGAAAACATTTAATTTTGCCCAAAAAATTGGGAAAATCAAATTTTTGCTGTTTTTTATAAGTTTTTGAAACACAATTTTTTTAACTGTCAATTTTCAGGACGATGCGCGTTGGGCTGTGGGGTCGACAAGAAGAAGACAAGAAGCCGGAAAGCGGAAGGAGTTGCGAGATGGAAATTGAGCGGTTAGTCGTTGCTCTTGCTTTGATTCCCCGAAAGACTTTAGGTAGGACCAGCGGCCGATCAGGCGACGAAGCCGACGGAGCCAACGAAGCCGACGTAGCCGTTCAAGCCGTCCAAGCCGACGAAGCCGTCGCTGAAGCATCAGGCAAAAGACAAAGCGAGAAGCGAGGCGAATCAATTTTATTTTAAAGGGCCCGGGAAGTCAGGTGGATGAAGTCGCAGCCCTCGAAACAAATTGAAATTTATTTTACCCGAAACACCGATTTTTCGCCGAAATTTTTGAAAAGCCAATTTTGCGCACTTTTTAATAGGTGATGAAACATTTTTTTGAAAGGCGATTTTTGAAAAAATTTAAAAATGAAATTTTTTTGGCTGGATATTATTTTCGCGATTTTGATACATATATGAAACATTTTTTTCAAGCAAAAATTTAAAATGTGGTTTTAAAGGGCGGTTGAAGTGTGGAAAGGGGGGAAACGGACCACACTAATAGCACAATTTCAGGTGTCGCGGCGAGAGAAAGGGGACGAGAGAGCCGGGAAGAGCGAGGGAGAAGGACAGACGACGCACACCGTGGCCCCGACCAGCTGAACGGCTTGGTGACGTCGTTCTTCTACTGATTGGAGCGAGAATGGCGGTTAGTCGTCGATTGCTTTTTCTTCTCCGCCACTTTAGATATGACCGACTGGCTGTGAGCGGATGGGGATCGTCGAGGAACGCGGACCGACGTCTCCAATAAGGTCGATCTGGACATCTACCGAGACCCAGAAGATGGACGCCGAGAAGTTTTTTGGGCCAATCGATTTTTAAAGGATTTTAAAATTTTCATAAACTGTATTTTTGATTTTTTGCAGATTTTTCAAAATATTATTATTCTCTCGTTTTTTTAGCAATTGATGAAACATGGGTTTTTCAAGCCGAAATTCAAAATCAAAGATTTTAAAGGACTGTTGAAGTGTGGAAAGGGGGATGCACACACTAATAGCACAATTTCAGGTGTCGCGGCGAGAGAAAGGGGACGAGAGAGACGGGAAGAGCGAGGGAGAAGGACAGACGACGCTCACCGTGGCCCCCAGCAGCTGAAGGGCTTGCTGATGTCGTTCTTCTACTGATTGGAGCGAGAGTGGCGGTTAGTCGTCGATTGCTTTTTCTTCTCCGCCACTTTAGATATGACCGGGTGGCGAACGACGAGGAACGCGGGCCGACGTCTTCAACGAGGTCGATCTGGACATCTACCGAGCCGAAGAAGATGGACACCGAGAAGGAATACGCCGGGAAGTTCAACTATTTTGGGCCAATCGATTTTTAATGGCTTCTAAAAATGTTTATAAACTGTATTTTTGGTATTTTTCAAAAATTGCAGATTTTCGGTTTTTTGACAATTTATGAAACATCGATTTTTGAAGCAAAAACTCAAAATTGACGATTTTAAAGGTCGGTTGAAGTGTGGAAAGGGGGAAACGGGCCCCACTAATTACACAATTTCAGGTGTCACGGCGAGAGAAAAGAGGCGAGAGAGGGACCACGAGAGAGAGCGCGCGAGAGAGGGACAGGCGACGACGACCGCGCACCGGCCGCGCCTGAACGTCTTGAAGACGTCGGCCATCTACAGCATGGCGCGGCATGCATGACGGTTTTTTAAATCAAAATTAAAACCTTTTTGAAAGGTTTGTTTTTCAATTTTTTGAATCATATTATTTTTTCGGTTTTTAGCAATTGAGAAAACATGCTTTTTTAAGCAAAAATTGAAAATTAAGAATTTTAAAGGACAGTTGAAGTGAGGAAAGGGAGCTGCAGACACTAATAGACCAATTTCAGAGACCGCGGCGAGAGAGCGAGCACGAGAGGGACAGCGATAGTGAGGGAGCAGCTGAGCCGGAGCCAATTAAAGGAGCATATAAGCAGGTGCGCTACCTGTTTTTAAAGGACCGTTGAAGGCTGTTAGCCCGTGGATTTTTGATTTTTGCTCTGAATTAATGTATTATTTTCTCTTTTCAGGCCGACTACCGTACTCCTTCGGCCGGCTGAACGGCTCGAGCGGCTCGGAGGAGGAGCTGATCAACTACCGACGTCCGTCAAGAACCTAAAATGTTTGAATAGTTTTGAGTGCATTTATGTGTGATTAATTATTGTTAATGTCTATTTGAATAAAGATATATTGATATTTATTGGATTTGTGTCTTTTTTATCCGCAACGTACCGAAAGAAATGCCTCGAAATGCGTGCTCAGAGAACGATCATTCTATTATTTAGCCATGAATGCATGGGCGATATGGGTTCTGCTAGCTGCCTTGGCGGCAGCGGGTCCAGATCACGCCAAGAATGAAGTGGAAGAGCTGTTCGCCAGGGCGAAACAACGAATAAATGACGTGGGCAGGAAAGATATTCAGGTACTGTAGACAATTTTAAAGGGATTGGCAAGGTTGAATTTCAGATGAAAAATGTGGGCACTACTTCTTCTCCGGTACCAGCACCAATTCCACTGCCTCCGAATGACATCACAGCGGAGGGTCAAGACGTGAAAGAGGTACTGTAGACAATTTTAAAGGGATTGGCAAGGTTGAATTTCAGATGAAAAATGTGGGCACTACTTCTTCTCCGGTACCAGCACCAATTCCACTGCCTCCGAATGACATCACAGCGGAGGGCCAAGTCGTGAAACGGGTACTGTAGACAATTTTAAAGGGATTGACAAGGTTGATTTTTAGCTTCAAAATCCATCCGCTACAGGGCCGAGTACAGTCGATTTGCCGGAACATTCCGCGTCACGCAGATTCTTTATGGTACTGTAGACAATTTAAAGGGGATGACAATTCTGCATTTTTAGATACCTACGAGCTACGGTACGACAAGTCCCGCGGTGAGCCATTCCACGCCCTATGCTAAGGCATTTGCACAGGTACTGCCAACCTTTTAAACGGGAATGAACGTGGATTAAGGAGCTGGGAGAGGATCCCTTGATCAGATGGCTAGTTCAATTCGCCCAGCACCTCTATGAAAACATCTGGTTGCCCGTGTCGGAAAACGATGTAAGTAGCCTTCGTTGTAAAGGTTGCCTAACGGGGGAGCCAATAACGCGGGTGGAAACCCTTTTCCCCCTGTCGTGCCAATTCTAGCATACCATCGGACAGAGCGTCGAAACATATACTAGGATAATCCATTTCGGCCCGAAATAATGCAATTTAAATTCGTTATTAAAACAACAATGCTATGAGCTGTCCATGAGGTATAACCGAGTTACCTCCATAATGCCGATTTCCATAATGCCGACTATTATACAGGATGTCCCAAAAAAGCACCCCTCCGGCATCTCGCCGTGTTACATCCGATCGGTCCCAAATTTGGATCAGAGGTGTATCAGATCCTAAATAACTACAATCCTGAGTTATAGCCCGATCGCTACAGTATTTTTCGAGTTATCGCCAAAATACTGTTTTTCCCGCAATTCTAAACGGTTTTATCGGCTATCTTTTTGGACTTTGCATCGATTTGCATCGACTTCCGGCTGCGAATCCATAATTCCACTGAATATCGCGGGGGAATTTGGGTTACAAAAATTGTTATTGTTGTTAAATTGTTAAATCAACAGTTATTTGATTAATTTTTATCAGGAAAAAATTTATAGGGGTAAAGAAGGCTTGCCGCTTTATTTTCACTTAATATTCGAAGGGGCTATTCCGACGAAAACTTTATGAAAATCGGTTAAGAAAGTTTGTTTTGTTGTATCTCGAAAAGTACTGTAGCGATCGGGCTATAAGTCAGGATTGTGGTTATTTAGGGTCTGATACACCTCTTGTCCAATTTAGGGGCCGATCGGATGTAATATGGCGAAATGCGGGAGGGGATGCTTTTTTATGGGACACCCTATAATGACGATTTTGCATAATGCCGATTCTTATAACGCCGATTCCCCTAATGCCGATTTTGCGTCTTTCCGCAGGGTGCTAAGCCATTTTTCTTTCGACGAACAATAGATTTTGGTAATATATTCCAGGTCTTTCTAATCAGTTACTAACGATGATTTGTTACACAAAAATCTTACAAAATTGTAATAAAAACAATTTCAGCTGACGGGTATCGGAGACTGAATTTTCCAAGATCGTTTCGATTTGTGCTTTAGGGCAATTCGGAAAATCGGGGTTTCACCATTTTCAAGGGTATTTTCGCTGCGTGAATATTGACAGCATCGGCTTTCGGGGAAAAATTGGAATATGAAACACTAGGATTCATCGGGAGGACCATAGCACCCTAAGAAAAGTCGCAAAATCGGCATTTTGGGAATCGACATCATAAGGACCGATATTATAATACGGGGCATATGGAAATCGACATTATGTAAAATCGGCATTGAAAATCGGCGTTATAATAGTCAGCATTATGAAAATCGGCATTATGAGTATATACCGTAGTATAAGGTGACCGTAATGATCGGTATTTTTGGCTGATTGAACGAGGTTTCATCAGTACCATCGGATAGAATATCAAAAATTGTTTAAGAGATTTAATGTCCGCACGAAACACCATAATTTAAAAATACACTTTATTAAGCTAAAATATTTAACCAATAAAAAAATCGTCAAAAATGAGGTTTTTCGGACTGAAATTCAACCACTGTGTATAATTTTCGATGATCTATCTGTAGGCGTTTCGGCTTTCGAAATAGCAGGATCCTACTATCCTACTACAGGGTGTCCCAAAAAAACGAACCATCTGGCATTTCGCCTTGTTACATTGAATCGGTCAAAATTTTGGACCAGCGGTGTATCAGACCCTAAATAACAACAATCCTGACTTATAGCCCTGTAGCTACAGTCGTTCTTGAGTTATAACAAAAATACTGCTTTTCCCGGAAAAGCTGAACAGTTTTCGGCTATCTTTTTGGACTTTGCATCGATTTGCATCGACTTCCGGCTGCGAATCCCTAATTTCGCTTAAGAACTTTTCGCTATAACTTGCCCTTCGCTTCGCGACTTTTCAACCCTGGCCCCGTCTAACCCCATGATATCCATCGCTTTACATAATCCTTCCCCACTGTTATATCAAAAAATGAAAAGCGCGTCCTCTCCCTGATTATATAGACTACTCCCTCTTCCGGCGTATGCTAATTTTTCCTAACAAAGAGGGTGTCCAATTTTTAAGGGAAAACTTAATTTTAATGTCGAAAACAATCGATTTTGCAAAATCTGATATGCGTGCAGTCATCTACAGGCCATTACGCGCCTAATGACGTATCATAAGCCCTTTTCATCCCTTCCCCTCTTGAGATATCCTCCGGACACGCTGACGGAAGTTGCATGCAAAGTGGCACACACACACACAGACACTATTTTTTTATATATAGTAGGATCTGTCTATCTAGTATCTATCGAAAACTACTGTAGCTACAGGTCTATAACTCAGGATTGTTGTTATTTAGGGTCTGATACACCTCTGGTCCAAATTTGGGGCCGATTGGATGTAACACGGCGAATTGCCAGACGGTTCGTTTTTTGGGAAACCCTGTATAAAAACAATAGTGTTTGTGTGCGTGTGCGTGTGCATTTGCATGCAACTTCCGTCAGGGTGTCCAAAGGGTATCTCGAGAGGAGATGGGTTTGAGGAGGTGCTTGATACGTCATTAGATGCGTAAGGGGGCTGGAGATGACGGCACACATATCGGATTTTGTAAAAGATGTTGTTTTCGGCATTAAAATTAGCTTTTCTTAAAATTCCGACACTCACTTTGTTAGGATAAAATTAGCATACGCCGGAAGTTGCAGTAGCTGATATAAAGGGCCGATGGGAGCGTTTTTCATTTTTTGTCTTCAACCCTGGTATTTTTTAAAAATGCAAAAATTTTGTTTCCACCCCCGTTATTTCTCGCCCCCCCCCTAAGCGACCTTTACCGCCCTGGTTTCCTGGCGGAAAATCCGGAATTTTGTGGAGACGCATTATTTTGCTTTTTAGGTGGCAAAAGAGGTCTTAGCAGCGCTGATACAGAAGGCCGTGGAGGTCTGCTTGGGGCGACCGAAGCGGCAGTTACAAGACCACAGCACCGTTGGCATCTGGCGCGTAGCCTACACCGGCGCAGTAATTTTTGTGTACACTTGTGTGATCATCACTTTCTACGTGTTCTTAATCACTATCTTCGGAGCTGTCTTGAATATTATCGCTTTGTCCTTGTTTTTGCACGAGCACGTGTGGTGTCCCCTGCTCGCGGCATCACGCCGACCAGCAGCCATTGCCCGTGTGGGCGCATAAAGTGTCCCCCTAGATCTCTGCCGTTTTTGTAGTTTACACCCTTATTGTTGGATCTCTGCTGATTTCTAAGCCAAACATCTATCCCTCAATTCGCCGGAGTTTATGCAACAAGTGATTGTACTTTTGTTTTTGCGATTCTCTAGTCGCCAACACGTTCTTTCTCAATACAGGGTGGTGCATAAAAAAAGTGAAGCTTGCACTGAAATATCTCGCGAACGGAAACGAAGCGAACCATCGTTACCTTGTCAGAATGCTTAAATATGCTGGACATGAAGAAATAACACAAGTTGTTTTTTTAAGATTTTTGACGACCAGTGGGTCGTTAAAAATTTTTTGAACATTTTTTAAAAAGTAGAAGACCTTGAAGCGATAAAGTATGGAACTTTTGATGAGTTAGGAGGACATGAAGGGTATCAAAATGAAGCTCTCGGAATGCGCTATCAGACTCGTGGTAGAGAATTATGATCGGTTTAACTGGCCGTCAATAGGAGCGTTCGGAAAATCCGTACTTTTTGGGGAAATAATTCCAGATAAAATTTCTTTACCATCCGATCTTTCTGATATTTGGCTGTTAGCAACAGATATATATCAGGTTGGAACGAAATTTCTGTCGCCGAGATTTTGGGAGGCTGGCTGAATTCGTAGATAGCTCCATTCTGCACATGCGATATGTCATTTGTAGCTCTCGACCTAAATCGTTTCGGGAGGAGGGTCCTGAGCCCTCAAAATCAAGGAGAGCCGAGATACAGGCCGAAGAAGTTTTTCACAAAATTACCAAAAAGTGTTTTTGCAAGTTATCTCTGCATAGAGCAATTTGCATGCGATACGTTAAGCGCCAATCGATAGCTCTCGAGGAGTAGATATCAAGGTGCTTCCTGGTTATCGGGGGTCGGTTATTTTAGCGGGGGTCGGTTGGCATCTTCTTTTCGTTTAGCCTATACCTGCCTAGTGATAAATTGTAGTTTATTTTAATATTGTTTTTAGTAGCTTCCGATAATCAAAAATTATAAAAATATTTATCCTATAGTCACGAAATCTAGGGTTATAGCGCGGTTTTAGCCATTTTCATATACGTTAGACCGAAAAAGAAATTTTTTCAACATGTTTTTATGACGTTTTTCTTAATGTTTCCTCCCCCGCTAACAGTCCAGAACCATTTCAAACGGCGCGCAAGTCTATAAAAACGGCCAGTTTTTAATTAGCCGAGCTGCACGATATTATAGAAAAAAGTTCGCAACCGACCCCGCTAAAATAACCGACCCCCGATAACCAGGAAGCACCGATATCAATAGATGTTGAGATCATCAAAATTGGATGGCCGAGATATGGGCCTCTGAATGCAGATCTCTCTATGTCTATATCTCTATGCAGAGATAACTTGCAAATGAAACTTTTAATGTCAAATGAAATAAAATTTAATCAAATGAAAATTTTTATGAAACATTTTTGGGAAGCTTTGTTTCAGGTAGATTTAAGTGTTTCAATGAGCAAAAAAAACTCAAATTTTTCGATATTTTTCGGCATTTTTGGGATTTTTGTGACGGCATTCGATAGAGCATCATAAAATACAGGGTGGTGCATAAAAAAGTGAAGCTTGCACTGAAATATCTCACGAACGGAAACAGAAGCGAACCATCGTTACCTTGTCAGAATGCTTAAATATGCTGGACATGAAGAAATAACACAAGTTGTTTTTTTAAGATTTTTGACGACCAGTGGGTCGTTAAAAATTTTTGAACATTGTTGAAAAAGTAAAAAAACTTTGAAGACGAAAATAATGGAACTTTTTATGAGTTAGGAGGACGTGTAGGGTATCAAAATGAAGCTCTCGGAATGTGCTATCAGACGCGTGGTAAAGAATATTGATAGGTTTAACTGACCGTCCATAGGAGCGTTCGTAAACTCAGGACTGTTCCAGAATGGACGTCTCCGAATTGACCATAAAAAGCACCTTGCTGCCCAAAGCTTTTGTACTTGTTACATGCCTTTTGCCAAAGATGTTATAATTTTAATTAAAGGAGCCTAGAACTTACAGATTCCGTCGAATTGGCAAAGTGCCAAAAAATTTTTTAATCGCGATTTTCAAAATTTTGATGCCAAAAGTTAGTAGTTTACTATTTATTGGTGAATGCAAAATATCAGAAAGATCGGATGGTAACGAAATTTTATCTGGAATTATTTCCCCAAAAAGTCCGGATTTTCCGAGCGCTCCTATTGACGGTCAGACGCGTCTGATAGCGTACTCCGAGAGCTTCATTTTGATGCCCTTCATGTCCCCCTAACTCCAAAAAAGTTCCATTATTTTCGTCTTCAAAGTTTTTTACTTTTTCAAAAATGTTCAAAATTTTTAACGACCCACTGGTCGTCAAAAATCTTAAAAACAACTTGTGTTATTTCTTCATGTCCAGCATATTTAAGCATTCTGACAAGGGAACGATGGTTCCTTCGTTTCCGTTCGCGAGATATTTCAGTGCAAACTTCACTTTTTTTATGCACCACCCTGTATTGAGAATATTTGAATGGCAAGTCAATTTTATGTCAAATCTCAACGCAATCCGAAATTTGAAAATTTATATTGTAGAGCTACAGTATGGAGCGCGAAAATTAAGGAAAAGGCAACGGTCGGGTCATAAGATTTTGATCATGGTTAGGGATTGATGGGGATGTGGTGGACGGTTGTAGTTTGTAGCATTTGATATCTCCATGCGGCTACCGTATCTCTCGTCACACGTCGTCGACAACATTCCCCTGGACGTGAATGCTATTCTCCGGTCGGCGCCATGGGCGCGGTGCTGAACGGCGGGCGGTAATTTACAGCCAGGTTCTTTCGCATTATCTGCGGGGTAGGGGGGGCAATTTTTTCGAATATAATTAGTGGAAGTGTTTTTAAATGATTTTCTACTATTCCTAAACGTAGAAAAACATACAAAATTGTAGTAAAAAATCCCAAAAACCTGGATTTTTCGACCAAAAATTGGCGATTTTCCCAAAATTTCGACATTTTGAAACCTTAGAGTTTTTTTGGTACTAGGCATTTCTAGAGTTGTACAAAAATGTGCAACATTTTCAAGAAACTTTAAACTTTTTAGAAAGTGTTCCATTCTAACTGAACTTAAATTCTACCAAAACCACTGAAAAACCTTTATATTTGATAACTCGCCCAACCTGCCCTATAGGAAAAAACTGGTCCCCCGCGAATACACAAGTATCAGGTTGGAAGGCTTGCCTTGTCGCCGAGATTTTGGAAGGCTGGCTAAAATCGTAGATAGCTCCATTCTTGATATGCGATATGTCATTTTGTAGCTCTCGGCCTGAATCGTTTCGTGAACAGGGCCTTGGACCGCCACAATCAAGGCCGGCCGTGAAGCAAACTCTAGAAGTTTTTCAAAAAATCTCCGAAAAGTGTTTTTGCACGTTTTCTCTGCGTAGAAGCTATTTGCATGTAATACCTTTAACACCAATTCAATTCAAATTTCAGTGGGCCATATCTCGGTCATCTTGTGTTCAATTTTAATGATCTCAACATTTATCGACATCTACTCATCGAGAGCTTTTGATTGGTGTTACAGGTATCGCATGCAAATTGCTCTATCGGAGATAACTCACAAAAACAGATTTGCCTGATTTTGCGAAAAACATTTCGGACTTGAATCTTGGTTCTCCTGGATCACCTGCATCACGGCCGGCCTTGATTTTGGCGGTCCAAGACCCTGCTCACGAAACAATTCAGGCCGAGGCTACAAAATGACATATCGCATATCAAGAATGGAGTTCCGATTTTCAGCCAGCCTTCAAAATCTCGGCGAAACTTACCTGCCAACATGCTACCTCCGGGCGGGAAGTGGAAAATAATATTAAACCACTCACTCATTCCAGTAAGGCAGAAAACGGTGGCAACAGTCATAATGGCAAATAAGCCGTCGAACACATAGCGGGCAATGATATCCTAAAAATCAAAGTCTCTCTCTCTCTCTTTCTGTCTCTCTATCGCTCTCTCCATCTCTCTCTCACACCGGAAACTGTCGAAAGCGCTCTGTTGGCCATAACGAACTCCATCGCGACGTCAGTACGACACCAGAATTATGCAACATAGACCACCGTATGCCCATAAGGACAGCAGCTCCCGATAGATGCGTCGCTGAAAATCATCCATTACTGCTGTCAAGATTTCCAAGGATTAGATTTCCTTTATATATCTACTACAGGGTGTCCCAAAAAACGACTCATCTGGCAATTCGCCGTGTTACATCAATCGGCCCCAAATTTGGACCAGAGGTGTATCAGACCCTAAATAACAACAATCCTAAGTTATAGCCCGATCGCTACAGTAGTGGTCAAGTTATTAGATTCAGTAGTAGACAAGATAGCAGCTTTATCAAAATTGCCTATTTTCGACATCCTACTATATAGAAAAAAAATAGTGTTTGTGTGTGTGTGTGCCACTTTGCTCCATTTCCGTCTGTCCGTCCGGAGGATATCTCGATAGGGGATGGATTTTAAGGTACGTATCATACGTTATTAGGTGCGCAATGGTCTTGAGATGACTGCACACTAGAGATGTTATTATTCAAATCAAATCCTACTCAAATCCGATTATAAAAAGCTTACAAAAAGGAGGAAGGGGCATGATTTTCATTTTTGGTGCAGTTCTCGGCAGGAATTATGCGAAGTTGATACTTTCATAGGACCTAGACGGGGCCAGGGTTGAAAAGTCGCGAAGCGGTTATATATATATATATATATATATTTAGTGTGTGTGTGCGTTTGTGTGTGTGTGTGACACTTTGCATGCAATTTCCGTCAGGTTGTTCCAGTAGTATCTCAGGGGAAACGTTTTCACACTATGTATGATACGTCATTAGGTGCGTAGTGGCTCCGAGATGACTGCACATACAGGCCCGTACGGGAGCCGAGATTTCGGGGGCACCCACCCAAAATTTTTGGCCACCTCCCCGGTCGCCACTTTCAAAACATTCGAAAATAGCGACAATAACAGCGCCGCAGGCGAAAAAAAATTTAAAAAACCGCGTTTGTAACGCTTAAATTCGTGTGAAAACACATCGGAAGCGAAATTTTGTTCAGCAAAAATGGCGCACTAATGAAAACGAGCGCGGCAGGCAAAAATTTTTAGAAAAATAGGTTTTCTAGAAGCAAAAATCGTTTTGAAACGGTTATAAACAGCGCCGCAGGCTGAAAAATTTTTGCGAAAAAATTCCTAAGGGTCCCCCTTATGAACTTTTCGGACCTCGACCGATTTCGGGGGGCACCATTGCCCCCGGTTCTTCCCCTCGTACGGGCCTGCACACATATAAGATCTCAAAATTTCTTATTTTCGACATTAAAATTAAGTTTTTGTTGAAAAATCGGACACTCTCTTTGTTAGGCATTAATTAGCATACGCCGGAAGTGGCTGCAGCCTATATAATGGGAGAGAGGGAGCTTTTTGTCATTATTTTTCATCGTCATTCGGGCGAATTATGCAGAATGAAGAATTTCATGAGCCGACGATGTGGTGTTGTCAGACGGGGTCAAGGTTGAAAAGTCGCGTTGCGTAATCGAAAGCTTTTCAACCCTGGCTTCCTTTAAAAGCGTTGAAGCCGCACTGCGGAGAGGATCGCCGAGTTTATTGCGCCGAAATGTGATTTCAACAGTAGGTTCTTTTGCATTATCAGGGGGGCAGGGTAGGCGAGATGATTGAGGGAAGCGCCGTTTTAAAGAGGCCTTCAAGTACCTGCTCGAGACATTCGTACGTCTTCATTCGATCCTGTTCACGGCGAAACCAGCCACCGAGATATGGTACCCACCATGGAGTGCGTCTTCCAAATCTGCGCCGTTCGATTCATACTAGAAAACGTTCGATTTTGGGAGAGAAGAGAGAGAGAGAGAGAGAGAGAGAGAGAAGGAGAGAGAGATAGAGAGAGAGGGAGAGACAGAGGGAGAGAGAGAGAGAGAGAGAGAGATAGAGAGAGAGAGAGAGGGAGAGACAGAGGGAGAGAGAGAGAGAGGGAGAGAGAGGGGGAGAGCGAGAGAGATAAGAAGAAGCGCGCGTGAGCGAGTAGTAAGAGGCTGGGAGAGTGTGCGCGAAGGAGAGAGAGAGGAGAGAGACAGAGTCAGTGAGAGAGATGGAGAGAGATCTCTTCACCTTTTCATACAATTGCATTTGATCGACGCAACATTCGGGGATACGTGCGCTTCATAATCGCCGCCCGGTTGCGGCAGAGGCAGTAGCGGGCGCCTAAAATCATTTCCCATCAAAATCAAAATAAAAATCCAGCTCTATAAAATTATTGCTGAAAATGAAGAATGATTGCTTATATTGCATTTCCACCACTAGCATCCCAAAAATTGCGGCTAAATTCGCGAATTTTCGATGTTTTCACGCTTTTTCGAGATTTTAAAGACATCATTTGATGGAGCAGCGAAAAATCTATGAGTCGTTTTAGTTTCGGCCCAAAATACTGTAAAACAAGATTGGTTCGTCAAAAACAAGCAAAATCGGGAAACCTGTCAAACACTAGTTTAATTTTATCAATTTTAATTTTCGTTTTTTCAGGAGAATTTTTTCTGCCACTTCCGGTTCAGTTAGTGGTGCTCAAAAAATTTGTGAACCTGGAGTTCTTTACCATTATCGGTGGGGGGAGGGGCAACTGACCTGCCATTAATGCGCCCACAACACCACTCGCCCATCCGATGGCCGCCTCGATAATGTGCACCCGGTACGGCCACCATGGTTCCAAGCTTTCCCCCTCAAGGTCCAACGACACCTGAAATTCCGGTTGTGACGAGAGGACGAATTTACATGTCGTGTGCCCGGGCTGGTTGCATAATTTCGCCTCAACTTTGGTTTACCGTGTCGTCTAGATCGCTAATATTTTCCAAGCTCCTTAACTGGCATCCAGGCTACAAGCTACAACGGTGCCCAAAAGACTACAGCCTCCAAAAACCTATCAGGCGAACGACCCGGGTCCGAATCCCCCGGCGCCAATTTCTTTTACTTTTTGGATTTCGAGAGGTCCATTTGATGGCGATGCTCCGGCTGGCATTTAGAAAGTGTCAAAAACCTTCAAAATGGTCTACAGCGCACTGGGCCCGTAAACAAGCGCGTTACGGAAAAGCCGCTCACCGTCCTGGAATCGATGGAATGGGCGGGTGTACTGTAGCTGAATATTATTAGTTCCCGATGGAAGGAATAGAAGATGAATAAATGCATCGATGCCCATAAAATAATGGCTGCCGTCGATTGCCAATAGTAGATTGCGCCTAGAAAAGACATCTCAAAGAGCCGGGGAAAGTGTCAAAAACTGAAAAAATGAAAAGCTATATTGTGAATTAATTGATGAAATAGCATTAAAGAGATATACCCGTGATTTGCATGGAAAAGTATTCCCTATAAGGTCACGGCGATAGATATGACGGCAGAGGGTACTGTGAAGGTTACCACATACTGAAATATCGGGAAATTCGCTCACTCTCTCGCTCTGTCTCTCTCTGTAAACTCGCTCTCTCTCTCTCTCTCTTTTCTTTTTTATTCTCTTCAGTCATCCTTCGAACATTCCACTCGTAATTCTTCTTCTCCCATTAAGCTAATGAAGCACTTCGTATCCGCAGCTTCTTTTTTCCACCGCCTAAATTGCATTGTATTTTGTAGTCTGACTGCCAGTTTGTAGTATCGGTCAAAATGATAATCCAGCAGCGCTCAGCTACCATTGCCCAGGTGGAAACCGGGGCGTAATTTGGTGTGAAACGTACCTTTGCCCCGAGCCAGGGCTTCAGTTTTCCATTTGAGCGATGTCGAGCGTTGCTTCGTTCCCACTTTCCACCATAAAAATCTTAAAAAGCATAACAATAATCAATTGCCTAGAAAATTGCAATCAAAAATTCAAATTTTCGGCACTTTTCCGGGTACTGTCTCTATTTCGCGGGGGGGAACTGTGCGGGGGAATTTTCTTCGTTTTGTTATAACTCTTTGTATGATGCTATTTTGAGTTGTAATGGTCAACTTTTTAATTTCAATAACCTATAATAATGTCATGCACTTTTTAAATTAACAGACTGACTAAAATTTAGGGAATGTCGCATTATCTCGGGGCGGGGAATCCCGACTTTTTGTATAGGTCTAGTAATGCCGAGTACTTATACAGGAAGAATTCAATAACGTTTTCCAGCAACATAAAATTTAATTTCAACTCAAAAACCATCTAAAACATTCCAAAAAAATTGAAAAAAGTCTGGATTTTGCCCAAAAAAACAGCAATTTTCGACCAAAAAAAACGATATTTTTGTATTTTTTAATAGAAATTTGTAAGGTTTTTGCAATTAGTAACAATAAAAAAACGGTTGAAACCCTTGCGCTATTTATATTTAGAAAAATCGGATACTAAGAAAAAAATTGCAAAAAGCAAAATGGGAGACAGGATGATGGGTCCAGGTGTTTTAAATTGCTTTTTGGGCATTTTGGCTGCTAAGCAACAACGGCAGCCAAGTTCAATCTAAAAATTCGAAAAGCAAAAAGTTGCGCGGGGACAGGATTCAGACACCGATCGTTCACCTCGTGGGTTTTTATCGTTAGGACCTCAAAAACAGGGTTGTATTCTGTAGTCAGGGTGTCAGTTTGGCTATTGCAATCGAAGGATCAGCTAAAATCAAGGTGGGATGCGGTGTGTGTGGAAGAAATGGCGGGTGGCCGCCCGGAGGCGAAGATGGGTCATCAAACAGCTGCCCTTCCCCTCTCCTAAGGAGCATTTGGCCTCTCCCTAATATCATATATAACCATCCGAGACCCCCGGCCCACATCAATCCCACCCCACTGATGCCTCCAAAAAATAGAAATCCTACCCGAAATATCCTCAAAAATGACGACGACACGAAGCCGTTCACTGTTCTGCCACGAAATGTAGGTTATAATATCAAATTATATTAAATGATCTCTGCGAGGATACCACAATGAAGAAACCAAAGAAAAGAGAACAGAAAACGGAGGCCAGTTGCCCTTTAAGACCCGGCCCAAGAAATCAATTGATATTGGTGGATACCGAAAAGATGGTGGTAGGTCTCTCTCTCACTCTCTCTCACTCTCCCTCCCTCCCTCTCTCTCTGTCACTTTCTCTCTCTCTCTCACACACACACTCTCTCTCAATCTCCGTCCTCCCTCTCTCTGTCACTCTCTCTCTCTCCCTCTCCCTCCCCCACTCTCTCTCTCTCAATCTCCCTCCCTCCCTCTCTCTGTCACTCTCTATCTCTCTCACTGCTCGCTCTCTCTCTCTCTCTCGCTTTATCTCTCTCTTTCTCGCTCTCTCTCTCTCTCTCTCTCTCTCTCTCTCTCTTCTTTCTCTCTCTCTTTTTTTGCTCCTCTTCTCCCTGTAGTCTCACACGCTCTCCTCAATTTTT
>CATQJA010000442.1:0-37500 GCA_958295435.1 Mesorhabditis spiculigera
GAGAAACGTTTATTAATGCAACAACCATTTTTTAAGCGCTTCCTTCGTGTGTCTTGATCGGAGTTAGGGTCGATAATCGTCACAGCCACCGATCCCGCAAGGGAAATTGGAAATCTAGGGTTGCATTGTTCAGAGAATGCCGTGAGAGAGAAATAGAGCGAGCACGAGAGAAAGCGAAAAAGAGAGCGCGATACAGAGAGAGCGAAAGAGGGAGAGAGAGAGAAACAGGAAGACTCATAAGATCCTTACATCTCCGAAGCACTCCGACCCGAAGGGTCCCTTGACGCAAGCTTGTCCAAATGGGCACAAGATGTCACAGTGCCATTCTGATTCTGTCGTTGGATTTTCGGTAGTTTCCGACGTCGACGGCGAAGGCGAAGTGGTTGCATCTTCCGGGATCTACAAAGGTTTTTGTATACGCTCGCGATGCAATGCAGACTGCTCGCATTCAAACCGCTTACCCCCTCAACGCAGTGCCAAACCTCAAGAATTCTTGAGAATTTGCATGTCTTCCCGGTTGGGCAACCATCGAGTTGGCAATCCGGCATTTTTGGGGTCGTGTCAGGTTCCGGTGTTGATCTAGGATCTGGGACGCAGCTTCCCCCTATTTCACAAGTCCATCCATCCGGGCATCCGTTCCACCAGCAGCCCGTGTTTTCAAGCTCGGGAATAGTATGAGGTGGCCAGCCGTCCTAGAAAGCATGGTACTGGACGAGTAGCGGGGGAGGCAATCTTTCCCAAGGATTCCTTCCGTCGCATTTTCAAATTTAGAAGTTGACCAGCGCTGACCCCCCGCTACGCGGGGGTTCAACGCTTGCCCCCTTCCCGGCCCCACAATTTGAATCTGAAATTTGAATGCGAAATTTGGCTGAATTCCCGGTCGTGCGCACGGACATTAGAAATTTATATCCTACCTTATATTATATAATTTACCTTATATAATTTTGCTGTGGTGTCCGTCCGTCCGTCATGTCCCGAATTCAACTCGAAGGGGGAAGGAGCTAGAGGTTAGCTCTCTTCGGATTCGGATAGAGCGTGGTCAGAAACCCCCAAACTGATAAAAAAAATGTTGAAAAACTTTTAGTTTAAATTATTAAAATTAACTTTGAAAGTTTTTCCTTAGTAAAAGGGGTGGGGGACGGAGGTTGGGGTGATTTTGGACATAGTGAGCCAGGTCGCGCGCGTTTTGTGGATGAAAATTTTCACGGGGGATTTCATTTCTTTTTTTTCTCTCATTCCATCCGGTCGGTCGTTATTATCGTTTTTGAAGGGGATTTCGGCTAGGGGAGGTATCTGAAGCCATCGGGAAGGTATTTAGGTAGTTTTTGAAGGGGAGTTCGGCGAGGGGGGTTATCTGAAGCTATCACGAAGGTATCGAAGTAGTTAGTAGAAGTAGGTGGATAGGTGGGGGAATTACATCAAGGGTAACCCGAAGGCCAAATGGTTGCAGTCGCGAAGCGACTGGAACCATCTGGTATAGTAGATTTTAACATATTTTTTTAGCTGTAAAAAGACTCCAATAAGCCAAAATTCACTAGAAAAACCAGTAAAAAACACTAAAATCCATTGCGTTGGACTACGGTACGTTACGTTACATTACATTACGTTTAAGCACCGATTCTGGTTGTACTACGCATGCGCCTATTTAACGCAAGAAAACTGGGGCAAAGGGTTGCTTGAAAACAGTTGAAAAAGGGAAGCTACAAAAAAAAAAACTTACCGGGCAGCAGGACTTTTGTTGGGAGCCAATCACCAGAACTGCCAGAAGAAGTGGGAGCTTCATCACTTCGGAAGTTCTTTGCACTGAAAGCAATTCCACGCTTTTTATAGGGCCACTCCAAGAATTCCCATTTTGAAACGCCGAAGAATGATTCCGAAAGCTTCAGTCAAAACTTTCAACAACCCCAGTTTCGGATGAATCAAAGTTTCACTGATTGTTTTGCATTTCGGAGGTCAGGTGTGGGCAATGATTCCAGCAAATTTTTTTCTGAAATGAACGAAACATTTTGTTGAAGCCAAAGTTTATGTGACATCCTAGGCTTAAGTACTAGCATAAGCCTAGGCCAAAACCTAAGCCTAAGCCTAAGCATAACGTTTTTGTAAGTTTAACTGAACAAGCCCAACCAACCGATCCGTGCAAAAATTTTTGGGTATTGAATTTGAATCCGGAAGTCCGGTCAACATGATTTGCATACAATCCCGGGTATTTAGCAAAAATCGTTGTCTGCGCGGACATTCCTTCCAAAAACCCTACCCACCACACCGGATGGGCCTGAAACTGCTGCTCTGTGCCGCGCTGCTCGCCAGGTATGCTGAACTGGGATGCAAATTAGTCCTCAATTTTCAGCGGCTGCCTGGCCCAGCACGACACGGACCAAGAGATGAAAATCTGGGGCAAGAAGCTGTTCGCGCAGCTGTCGAGCCGGGACGTCGAGGTGCTCAAGGCCAAGCTGAAGTGAGTTCGGCCACCGACAGCTACATCGGTTCTTTCCAGAGAAGAGGATTTTCTGTTCGGAGCGCGTGCGGTGCACTTCCTACCGTGGCTGAGCAGCAAGGGGCTGCTGAACGAGATCCCGCAGCCGCTCGCCGATGCCATGTCGCTGGAGGATACGTGGGTGGCTGTGGTGCAGTTTACGTATCGACGTCTAAGCGTAAGCGTAATCATAAGCCTCGAAAGGGCTACGGTTTACTTTACCCCCCAGCCGGAAGTTTTTGGCTACAACTTTTTTATTTTACATTATTGTAGGCTCAAATTAAAACTCTTCGTATATTTTTCGACGCTCTATCGAATGGCGTTGCGAAAATCCCGACAAAATAAGCGAAAATACCGACAACTTTGCGACCCTTCGGCTGTGGGGGTGTAAAGTAAACTCTTACCCTAGAAAGCCCAAGCTAACCCTGAGACTAAGCCTAAAAGCCTAAACCTAATCCTAAGCCTAACCTTAAGCCTATGTGCCTCTTCCAGCAGCGTCCGAAACAAGAGGGTCGAGATCCTGCTCACCGCTGCTCTGCAAGCGATGCAGTGAGTTCAATTTGAGCAGCACTAATTTCAACCTGCCTTCAGGGACCGGATGTTCCCGGACGAGTTGCGCCAAACCTTGCGTCCCTATATTGATCGCTCCCAGCCGGCCGATCTGGTCGACTCGATCGCCGACAAGCAGATGGCCCAGTGGGGCGAACACCTCGCCCGTGTCGTGCCCGACACCGACAAGCAAGCCCTCGCCCGCGTCATCCACAAGTACTGGAGTTCTTAAATTGACGTTTTTTACTGAAATATCACTCTCTATACTAGTCTATTTTTGACTATTCTTGGGCACAAAAATACGAATCTACAAATTAGACATTCAAAAACGATTTTTTTCGACTACAAATTAAATGTTTACGAGCACAATTTCGAGTTTAAATGGCTTATCGATTTTTGGACAAGTTTGCCAAAACAAAATTTTAGTAACAACAATATGAAAATTTTTAGCTTCTACTTTCGCGGACCTACCATTTTTTTTCAGCCAACAATCCCTGCTCGACCAGGATGGCCTCTTCGACGTGACCATGAACTTCCTGAAGCAGAAGAAGATCCCGATCGTGATGCCGCCGGGCCTGCGTCAGACGGCGCGCATCAGGGACATGTACGAGATTGGAAACTTGAAGCTTAAAGCATCCTAATTCAGAAAGCAGCGCAAGCACGTCATCGAGCGCCTCATGGAGATTGCCGTCACCAGCATGCTGTAGGCGAATTTTGAGCTAAAGAACTGGAAAGCATATTAAAATGTGGTTGAAAGGCCAAAAATTACTCCAACTTTTTTTCGCCCATTAATATGACGAGCAAATCCGCTTATTCCGGAGCAAAAAAAAACTTTACAAATTTTGGCTAAAACCTCCTGACCTTGTTGTACAATTTTGTACGAAGCAGGAGGCCGCCGCCGCGGGACGACGACGAAGGAACAGGTCGAGCGCGCTATCCTCCAACGTACAAGCACGTCACCTGCATCTGCTGGAGTTTCCTGTACGTTTACCGCCTGCATCTCTACCAGCGTGATTTTTCCAGTGGCTGTTCGTCCCAAAAAGTCGTCAAGAAACACTTCCCGATGGACAGCGACAAGATTCCGGGGTGTGAGGAGGGCCTCCTGGGGCGGAACGGGCTGCCGGAGAGCCAGAGGGCCGTGCTCCAGCGTCTGAACGGGCTCACCGAGCAGCTGCTGCGCAGCGAGGAGCAGGGCGCACGAGGTTTTCTGCAATATCGTGTATTCTCAGTTTTTAGGCGTCCAAACACCCGCTCGGAAGGTGGCCTCTACGCTGATCGAGCTGACGCACGGACGACGCCCGTGGATGAACCTTGGACCGCAGGGTGGGAAAGAGAGAGAGCGAGAGAGAGAGAGAGAGAGAGAGAGAGAAAGAGAGAGAGAGAGAGAGAAAGAAGAAAGAGGGAGACAGAGACAGAATGAGGGATAGAATCCACTAGTCATCGCCAATAATCCCTTTTTCCAGACCGTCAGCGCTTCTTCAAGGAGGTCGCCCGGAAGGTCATCTCCCAGGGCTCGGCCCCCGACCCGACCCACGCCCTGGTGGTCGAGACGCTGAAGCTGGCATGCCAGCAGGAGCCCGTCCTCCCCTCCATCCGCTTAGCCTGCAGCAAGCAGGACGAGCTGACCGTGTCGATGGCGTCGCGTAGCGATGGTCGGTTTCGAGTGGTTATCTCTGGAATTCGGCTTTCAGACCTGCGACTCATCAACGGCGTCGGCGAGGAGCTGGCCACCGCCGTTCAGGAGGGTCGGCTGAAGACGAAGGATGGCGAGTGATGAGCTTGAGCTAAGACTAAGCCTAAGCCCAAGCCTGGGCGGAACCTAAAACCTGGTTTTTTTCAGACGCCATCGCCCTCGGCGAGCAGCTCGTCCAGCAGTTCTCCCAGCAGGAGGCCGACCTTCGCGGCTAGACGCCGCGACGACATGGTGCGTGGCGCCGAAGACTTCGGGCGGTCATCTACCAAGGAACGCCCGGGACACTCTAGCCCCCCCTCTCTAGTTCACATGCCACTCCCCTTTTTCTAGGATCTCTCGTATGCACCCTATGTGTCTCTGCCCCCTCCCCTCGTTTTGTATCTCCCCTCCCTTCGCATCCTGTTTTTTTCGCCACCGCGTCTGTGGCTTCGAATAAATTTTTTGGGTGGGAAAATGTCGTTGGAAGGTATGCAGAGGATACGAAAACACGATAGTACAAGACAGAGCGCACAACGCAGCGTTACGCCACAATACGCCAAATCACGCGCTAGCCGCTAGATTAACCACGTTGAAGGGAACCACGCATGACGCTACGCTACAGTACGCTACGGTACGGTACGCTGCTGGCGCCACGCTGCGACACCACCAAATACGCTACAGAACAAAGTTATCAACCGAGAGAGAGAGGCATGAGAGAAAGAGAGAGAGAGAGAGAGAGAGAGAGAGAGAGAGAGAGAGAGAGAGAGAGGTATCTTTCACTTTTTGCTTAGGATTGTTATTATGTGGTTTCCCCGTAGCCGCTCCGCTCGATCAACAATTTATCAACTTCCACAACTTTCCGAGTCACAAACATTCGCGTTCCCCATTCCGAGCGCAAAACCCGATAATGGCGTGGGCACAGCAGAAAAACCCATCCGCACAACGTTCCATATGATTTGCCAGACTGCACCGACCGTAGACGATTTGCTAAATTCGGCCTTCGTACTGTATACCTTCAAAAACACCTTCGGAATGCACTTCCGGATAAAGATCGAGACCTGCGCGCAGTAGAAGTTGGTCTGGCAATCGCCCTGCCCTTGGCAGAGTGGCTAAATTGTCACTTTTCGATCGATATAAATTGTTTGAAATTACCGGCAATTTGCTGTTGGTTAGGTAATTTCCGGAAACTGCATAATTAAGGAAAAGAAAGAGCAGAAATAGTCTTAGCGGCATTTTTAAAGATGTGCTGCCGCGTCAAACGCGAGATCCCGCCTCTAAAAGCAATATTTTTTTTGAATTATTCCATTTTTTGGGCGTTGTGGCCATTGATTCACATGTCGTAACTTATCGCCTGAACTTTGAACTACGAAAAACAATATGTTTTATTACAATTCGATTTTTAATGCCCATCCAGGGTGACGATTTCAAAATCATCATCGATCATCGAATTCCCGACATCGTTTCTGGCTTATTTTAGTTACGGGATTTTTGCCCCAGAGAGCAACGCAATTTATGTGTCTTACCGTCTAGAATTTCAAAAAAACGAAGTTCCTCCAAAAAATAGCGATTTGGAAAGCGATACTGTACACTCTTTTTTACTTTTTTTTACTCAGATACAGTATTTTTCTAACTTCAGGACTCCGTCCTCTGACGCTGAACTTTTCTGTGTTTTCCCACCGCTTAAAGGCAAATTCAGCGCTTCATTTTTAGTCCCGTCAGGTCTCGGGATCTCGGGAACTAGCCATTATTGGGTGAGCAGGGTTGGGTCTTGTAGTTGCGTGTTCGATCTTGGACGCCGTAGTTTGGATGTGACACGACGTTCTCGTTCTTACAATTAATCCTTTTAGGGCATCTTTAGTGATTCCTCAGCACAGGTGACCCATCATTGGCGCGGCGACGGAAATGGCACAGAAATGGCCTGCGGTGCAGCCTACGCCAACTCCATCACAAGTCTCGCCGGGCAGATTTTGCCTCTGGAAAAGGGTGGAATAGAGATCAAATTCCGAAGTTGCTAGAAGAAAAGATCATCTCTCTATCTTTCTCTCTCTCTCTCTCTCTCTCTCTCTCTCTCTCTCCCTCTCTCTCTCTCTTACACTCTGTCTCTCTGTCTCTCTCTGTCTCTCTCGGTTTCTCACTGTTTCTCTCCGTTTCTCTCTCCCCCTCTCTGTCTCTCTCTCCCTCTCTCTCTCCCTGGAAAGCAACCCCGCCCGACTCAAATACCCTAGGCTCGCATAGTTTACGTTTGCCGCAGAACATCTCTGCGCGGCAGTCACGATCCCTATCGCACCGGTCCTATAAAATTCGTAGTTCAACTATCCCAGTAGAAATTCCTACCATCACCGGGGCAACAGTAGCGAACAGTAGGGCCACCACGAGCAGACTGAAAACCGAGCGCACTTTCAACCTGACAGCAAAAATATGGTCCCATATTTTTATACCACTCCACACTATTTTATGCAGTCGCCAGCGCTGGCTGCTGCTGTCACATAAGATTTGCAGATGATTGCTCTTTCAGGCTGTACGAGACTGTACGAATCTGCGAATTCATTGAGAGCGGCGCGGACCGTCGGCCGCGCATTTTCACGCCGTCAAAAAGCCCTCACAATGTCGCAGTTTGCGAATGTCAACTTATCAAAATCCCTCAATTCAAAATTTTTCGATCGGAACGCCGCCGTAAGTGAATTTCGAGAATCGGAATGTCGGCGTTTTTAATTGACCCCATTGAAATTTAAGCAGTCTTCTCAACGATTACAGTATACCAATTTTTAAAACTGGAGGCTTCGACATTCGAATTCTGGCCTGTCAGTGTTTAGTGGACTTGGTATTGGACGGTATTTAAAAAGTATCGGCCAAAATTTATCCTTATTTCCTATTTATTTTCCCGCAAACTTTGGTCTCCAGCTGGCACTTTGAGGTGACGCGACAGCACAAATACCCATCCGGGCAGCGGTCGGCCACCGCATTAGGGTAGCATTTATGGCCGGGCCAAATCATCTGCTGAAAAGGATCACCACTAGCTGTTTTGCTAAGCCTACGCTAAGCCTACGCAAAGCCTAAGCTAAGCCCAAGCAGAGCTCGAGCCCAGCTCTGGTCATACCTTAGGTTCACAACGGTAGCCCACGTTGCAGAAGTGCCAATCGCCGCAATCTTTGTGTTGCTGGCACGGTATTGATGTCATGGTATCATTTCGGGACGGGTTGAACGCCGACGAGACCAACGTGGACAGCACGGCCAAAGTGAGGATCGATAGCAGGCCGCGCATTTTTTATTGTCTCAAAAAACAGTACGGTCGGTACATTTTATAGAGGTGTTTCATTTATATGCATGAATCCAGGTTCTGTATTGGAAATAAGTGGCCAGCATAAAAATTTCCATTTAATTACAAAATGTCTGGCGGCGCGAAACGCACTGAACTAATTCCCAAAACAGCCCAACGTAAGCCTCAGACTAAGACAAACCAGCTTATACCTAAGCCTAAACCTAAGCCTAATCTTAAGTCTACGTCTCAACCTAAACATATGCCTAAACCCAAGCCGGAGCCGAAGCCGAAGCCTAAGCCCAAGCCTAAACCCAAGCCAAAGCACATTTCACGTATTTGCCTTGTCAGAAACAATTTATTCACATCAATCGCAAATCTCACCATTCGGCGTGCAATACGCGATTTCTGGATGTTGAGGGTGATGGCAGCAGTGTTCTCCCTGGCTGCACCTCACCACACCACAACGAGGGCGCTAATAAGCTGATAGTAACTTCCCAATGACCCAGCACAAACCGGCAGCACACAGCGGTTGAACAGACATACATGAAAATCAGGGCAATCGTGTCGATCGTGGCACCGTTCCTAGGTGTTTTGGGGTTTCGAAACAAATTTGGAGCGCAGAGAGAGAAAGAGAGAAAGCGCGCGGGTGAGAGCGAGAGAGAGAGAGAGAGAGAGAAGAGAGAGAGAGAGAAAGAGCGAAAGAGCGAGAAAGTGGGAGAGCGATAGAGAGATAGGGAGCGAGAGAGAAAGCGAGAGAGTGAGAACCGGGGAAGAGATATTTTTTGCCCCTACCTGTTTCACACAATGCAAATCAACGCAGTCATGCCCCGGCGGGCACTCTCCATTCGCCAGGCAAAACTGAAAAAAATATCTCGCTTTGATAAGCATAAATATGTATAAAATGGTTGGATCAAGGTTATCTTTCTAGCCCCCACCGCCTCTACCGTAACGGCTCCGATGGAGAAGATAAGGAGCAGAATATAGCCAACACAACTCATGGTTATAACAAGGCAACGTTGGCCTTGCGACTTTATAGTTATTGGATATGAATTATTCAACCATGAATACTATCCAAAGCTATCGAGAAATGGCCCAAAATCTAGTACCCGGTATGATACGATTTTTTATAACCCAATAAAAAACCAGGTGCCTTACAAACTTAAAGAAAAGGAGAGAGAGCGAGAGAGATAGAGAGCGAGAGAGAGCGAGTGTAATAGTGAGTGACGCACGTTGACTGCTTTGCAGTTTGGAGTTTAAGCATCAAAGCCCGGAACTATTTATTTTCCTACAGGGCAACCGCCATCCACGACTTTTGCGCAGTAGCCGCCGTCCGCCACGTGCGGAAGTTTACAGCAGAATTCCCCATCACCACACTCCAGCCGTCCGCCTGCGCAAAGGCGATCGGTCTGGAGTCTGAGAACGTTTATCCAGGCACTTAGCTTTAAAAAAGCTTATACGGAGATTTCTGCGTCGTTTAGAAAAAGATCTAAGAGAAGCAGATTAGGTCGTCTTGTTAAGAAAAACCGCACTTTCGAATGAGCCAAAGCACGTCAAGTTTTCCAACTTTAGCTCAAAAAGTGTTTCTTACTTAACAATATTTTTTGTTTTTCTGACAACAAACCGCAACTCCGTTGACCTTCACTGAGCACCGGTTAATGAAACAGTAGCCATCCACACCGGGGCACTGGCTATCGTCAAGGCACCAGTCCTGGAATTCACCATTTTTGTTCACTTACGACGGTATTATGAGCGCCAGGGCTTACCCACCAGCGTTACCGCAGGCACAACAACCAGCAGCAGTAGAAGGTGATAAACTAGGGCCATTTTTGAATAGGGAGCCACGACAGTCTGATCGCTTTTATAGGGCCGAATCGCATTAAGATGGTTCATATATTCGCTGACTCTGTAACGTTTGCAGCAAAGTGGCATTAAATTTGCGGATTTGAAGTGTGACACGATGGGAGGAAGTCGCAGACAGAGGTCTCGTTAAACTCTGGTCTTTGGGCCAAAGATTGTCGGACTTTCTGGGCAGTGGAGAGAGCAAGAGAGCGAGAGACAGAGAGCGAAAGAGAGATTTTAGGACTATACAGGGTGTCCCAATAAAAAAGGTCACGCTGGCATTTTGCTATTTCAAATCCGTCCGACTTGAAATTTTGCACAGAGGTGCGGAAGGGAATTTAAAATGTTCACAGAAACTTCCAGCCCGATTGGTACAGTAGGTTTCGAATTATAACAAAAATGCTGTTTTCCCCACACTTTAGCATCATTTTTTTCGGCTATCTTTTGGACTTTGCATCGATTAACATAAATTTCCGGCTCTAAATCCCTTATTCTTCTTAACATCGGCGTCGTTAGCCCTTGTTAAAAAAATACTTAAATAGCCTTTTTTCGACCCGAATTTTGCGAAATAAAAAATTCCTAGGATAAAAAAGGGTTGGCGCTTCATTTTCTCCATACATTCCAGGGCTGAATTCCGGCGAAATCCAGGTTAAAAACGTAAAATAAAGTTTATTTTTGCTATAACTCGAAAACTACTGTACCGATCGGGCTGAAAGTTTCTGTGAACATTTTGAATTCTTTTCCGCACCTCTGTGCAAAATTTCAAGTCGATCGGATTTGAAATAGCAAAATGCCAGCG
Source organism: Mesorhabditis spiculigera (assembly GCA_958295435.1). NCBI lineage: Eukaryota > Metazoa > Nematoda > Chromadorea > Rhabditida > Rhabditidae > Mesorhabditis > Mesorhabditis spiculigera. Next base: position 10,592 of record CATQJA010000442.1, read on the forward strand.
TGACCTTTTTTTTTGGGACACCCTGTAGATTCGGAAGATAATAGATTGCTTGAGTTTTGCTTGCGAACTTTATCTCTGCCCGTCTTTGTTGTCTGTCTCTATATCCCACTTGCTCGCTCTCTCTCTCTCGCTCGCTCTCACTCTCGCTCGCTGTCTTTCTCTCTCTCGCTCTCTCTCTCTCTCTTCTCTCGCTCTCTCGCTCTCTTTCGCTCTCTCTGTCTTTTTCGCTCTCGCCCTCACTATTTCTTTCTCTATCCAATTTCTACCCGGTCACGCTTGTAATATCACAAATATTTATTGCCCAACTTCCTTCAATCCTCATCCAAGCGCACAAACCACCCGACTCAGAAAATCATCATCCATGCAACTGGGCTCGGCTTGTCGACGGCAGCAAAATTCGCCAGACCTGCAGATGGCCCCAGCGCATAGATTTTCACTCTAAAAGTTTGGCAACGTTACGGTAATACCTCGAATATTATGACTTTTACCTTTTTCAACACTTTTTACCCACCTCAGCTACCGTAACCGCGAATAAGAGCAGGAGCAACGTATAGAAAATCGTGCACATTATGAATGGCGGATCGCGACCCAGGGTCTTCAGCCTTTCCTAGTGGTCGAAAATCGTTTATGCAAGCTCCATGGGCGAACGGAAATTGATTCACGGTCTGCCGTTTGGGATGAGGTGGAAGATGTGAGGGGCGCCCGAGAAATTCAAGCTGGGAAACACAGAATCGTCGTTTGGGCCTGATTTGAAAAAGTCTGTAATCACTTAATTCTTCTTGAGATATCCTGTGCACATCGATATCCATTTTCAAATAAATAATTTCGTGCGTCTCTTGTGTAGCGGTGGGCGTTTATGCATATTTATCACGTAACCCACAAACCAAGTCTCAAATCCGAGGGCATGAATGAGGGCCGCTCACGCACTCTTGCAGCGTCGCACAGCAAAATTGCCACCATTCGCATTTTTGTCCGTCACACATATCGACTTGACGGACGCGGCTCTGTAAATTTTGTCCGCCTGTTGGAAGGCATAAAATCGTAGTTCCGCTAATATAATCCCTGGAAAAGACTTCCTTGCGACGCAGGTTACTGAGCAATTAGAAACCCCTTGAATCGTCAAACTTGAGTTGCAGGTAAACAGATAAATACGGGTTTTGTATGCATTATGAGTCTATTAAGAAGCTTACAAGGGGATGGTCTCAGCTCGGAATCGAATTCGGATTTGAAAATTTGCACACTTATAGAGCTCGACGAGACAAATCGATTGGTGTAACTTTCAGCAGCAGATACCCCGAACTAACAAAGTTATAAGCATTTTTAGTTTTTGCATACATTTTGCAGATTTTTCGCCATACCTTCATAAGCCCTCCCCCCTTCCCCCATCAGCGTGGTCTGGTGGTCTAATGGCGTGGTACGCGGCGTCTGAGGAATCTATCAAGGGTTCGAACGCGCTCACGATTTTTAATTTTTGCTTTTTGGTCCAAAGATTCCTCTTGGCATTCCAAAGACCTTTAATGGCTTTTTAGGCATTCACCAGGAACCAGGAAGCGCTTGCCGCAAAAAATCCCACTCCTAAAAATTTTTGGAAATTTTGAGAGTTGGCAAGGTAACCATAGTAGGATCAGTTCAAAGAAAATAATTTTGATTATTTTCATGCAGCTTGGGAGACGATAAAGTGTTGATAAGCAGATTGCCAGCCTTCTGAAAATTTCCCCAAAATTTTTTGAGGAGGCATGAGCACAGGCAAAAAATTTTAAATTTTTCGCAAAGCTGCTTTATTGTTGGCAACGCTTCCTGGTTCCTGGTGAATGCCTAAAAAGCCATTAAAGGTCTTTGGAATGCCAAGAGGAATCTTTGGACCAAAAAGCAAAAAATAAAAATCGTGAGCGGGTTCGAACCCTTGATAGATTCCCCAGACGCCGCGTACCACACCACTAGGCCGCCAGGCCACGGTGATAGGGGAAGGGGGAGGGCTTATGAAGGTATGGCGAAAAATCTGCAAAATGTATGCAAAAACTAAAAATGCTTATAACTTTGTTAGTTCGGGGTATCTGCTGCTGAAAGTTACACCAATCGATTTGTCTCGTCGAGCTCTATAAGTGTGCAAATTTTCAAATCCGAATTCGATTCCGAGCTGAGACCACCCCCTTGTTAGATTTTCCAAAAAATTGCCAAAATCGACAAAATATATCCGCTGTACCAAAAAAATAGGGATCCGGTAATAATACAGTACTAAATTTTTCGCAACGTCGTCCGACCTCGACTACCGTAATCGCCACGGCAAACAGCAGCAGGAGCAGGATGGTGAACACGGAATGCATTTTGAATAGTGGGAATCCGAGGATTTCGTCTTTATAAGGCACGGTTTCGACGATCCCACGCTCAATCTTCGAGGCCAGAATTGATTTTTGACATAACGACGGGTGTTTTATGCTTGGTAGGGATGAATAATTCAAAAGGCCTGAGAACGGCTTCTGTAGATCCGAGTCTGCTGCACTGTAGATCCGATCGGCAAATGATGCAAGGGCATTTTTTTATCCTCTCGCTCTGCGCTCTCTCCCCCCTCTCACTCTGTTCTCTCTCTCGCTCTCTCAATCTATCTCTCTCTTTCTCACCCTCTCTATATCTATTGCTCTCTCTCCTCTAACCTTTTTGCGACAGAAAATTACCGCAACCTTAATCCGATCATTAGTGTGTTGTGCACAATCCTGAATATTTATTTAATATTGATATTATTCGCAGACTTCTCCAATCTTGAGACAAGTTCCGATGCCACCCTTCACCTGGCTGCAGCATCGGTAGCCAAGCGTACACCCGCCCGTAATTCGACCACCGCATAACTCGCCTCGTCCAATGTTTCTCTGCAATAAAAAGCTTATTAATTACTATATTACCAGCCACCTTCTAAAACTTGGCGATCATTTTGTGTAAATTCTTATCTAAAAATGATACCACAAACCCTTATGTAAATAAACTCATTTAAAACTTACCTGCTCCGCGCACATGCCGTCTTTGCAGTAATGATCTTTCGGGCAATCCTGCCACGTCGCACATTGATTCTAAATGTTTACATTTTTTGTAATTTTTTAGCTTTTTGGATCAGTGGAATTGGTTGGATTTTGTCAAGCTTTTGAAAGTGGAGCTAACTCTTGTTTCTATACAGAAACAGAAGAAAGCAAAAAATCGCTGAAGCGCTCGAACACAAGACTTCTCCTGATTTCTGATTTCTTCTGATTTCCGACCTGAATATCGGCGCGTACGGTAACCAGCACGACGGCAAAGAACAGGCAATAGAGAATGGAATGCATTTCGAATCACCCGAGCCTACCGGAGCTATTGGGGTTTTTATAGACAACGCTCCAAATTTATTCAATGTTATGTGTTTTTGTCGCCTGAAAATTCTATGTCCTCGAAGCAGTCAAAATATGCATATTTCCAGGCAGCAAAGATCATGGGGGGAAAGCTTCGATGATAATCGGATTTTCCGGGGCAGCATTGCTGTTTGAAATTTGGTGACACCAACCCTTTAACATAGGTTCTCGAGTGATTTATTGTTCTCAACGCCGAATTTTCAAAGACTATGGAATGTGATGGCAGCGTTTCTTTTCGGTGCAGTGCTTCTGTCGAGTGTTCTTTGTTCGAAAACAGCAGATCGACTTATCACAAATTTCCCACGGCGCTTTTTCGCATTTCTCGCCCGGCCAACGGACTACCTGAAAATGGGCAATGACCTCTGCTGGTTGGTATCGATAATTTTGTGTAACCCCTCTCATCCTATTTATTTTTACATATCTCTCTCTCTTTCTCTCTCTCTCTCTCTCTCTTCTCCATATCTATGGCACGCTCTATCGTACGCATCCTCTCTTGCTTTCGCTATATCTCCCGTTCTTCGCTCTCGCTGAATCTAGCTTTCTCTCTCTCTCTCTCTCTCTCTCTTTCTCTGTCTCTCTTTCTCTCTCTCACTCTCTCTCCCTCATCTCTTTCCCTCTCTCCCCAACATACCTTGGCTGTACACTGTCCGCTATGGCAGTAGTCCTCCCATCTCCCGCAATCACTGTCCATCTTGCAAAACAGCTGCAAAAATAATTTTTAACGCGAAACTCCAAACTCTAACGACATATAACAAGACATTTTCAGACCCACCACCGAGACTACGGTACCCAGCATGACGGAAAACAGGAAGCAATTCAAGATGGCCCGCATCTTTTATGGATTTCGTACGTCGCTCTGGGTTTTTACGCACTTTACTGTTTAATCATGGATTCAATAAAACCGTATTTTTTGAAAATATGCGCAAGTTGGCTCGGAATCACACGGTAGGTTTTGGCAAAACTGAAGATTGAAAAATTCGGAAAAAGCCACTTGTGATTCATGTCGAGCTTTTGAAAAATGTGGAAACATGTAACGGTTTTTGCAGAAGAAATGAAAAGCAAGGTTTTAGGTGACGAACGCTTGAATTTGATATAAATACAATTTTATTAATATTGGATTCATTGCAATACCCGATTCCCAAAATGCGTCCAATTACGGTGCTTTTAATGCTATTCCTGCTGTTTTTGTCGTCTGTCGCCTTACCCAGTCCTTACCCAGTAAGGTATCCTGTAATAGCTGTAGTTTGTCGAATTCAAAGGTTTAGCCGATAACAGGCGGTGAGGGGAATACAAGCGCATATAAGGCAACACCAAAATGATAAATAAGCTACTTTTTTTGAACAAATTTTAGAGTGACGAGTGCACGTTTCCTAACAGCTGCCAGCCCGGCTTCATCTGCTGCCCAAATCGTGCCAACTGGCACTGCTACCCGATCAACTCTGGACGTTGCTAGCTATCCACAAAATTTATGAAAATATTTCAAATTTTAGTGATTAGGTAATTACTCTAAATAAACTTTCATGGGCGTTCCATACCTTGTATTAATACTGTGCTTAACAATTTATCATCGATCTTTTAATGCCTGGCTTCGGCTTTCGGGCGATCCCTGCAATTGCTGGGGCAAAGATGGACTGAGCTGCAGCTGTAGCTAGGGAGGGTAACCGGGCAGAATTGCGTCTCCGAACAGTCCCAATTTGTCCAGCAGGGGTTCTGAAGGATTATGTTATATTTTAGCTCAAGCTTCATATCGTGAGCTTTTATTGGAAAGTTGAAAGTTTTGAACCGGGTTTTGAGCGTTAGATTTTAACACAGTTTACACCCAGGATTCCGATCAATTTATTGTTAGCCCATTTTTTCATCCTTGGTAATTTGTATGCCTTTATTCTTACTCTACAGCGTAAGTCGAAAATTTTGGTATACTTGACAGCCCTGTAGCACCGAGGGAAGCCGGGTTACAAAAATGTTTGGGAAGGAAGGGTAGACCTTGAAAATTTCCCCTTGGTAATAATTATTAATGCAACGTATTAGGCCTTCTTTTTGTGGCGTACCCCTCCCTCCGGCTTGATCCTGACGCAATTCCAGCAGGGCTCCGCCTTGAGGCAGCGGGCCGGGTAGCGGCGATCGCAGAACGTCTTCTCGGGGCAATTTTCGCCACCCCAGCATTTCCCATCGAATCCTTCCAGTGGTTCAAACGGCTTTGGGTTTGCGATGTGGCCGTTCTGTAAGGTATGATACGGTTTTAGGTATCTGTGCATTAATGGTAGGCCGAGAAAGGGCCGTTATGCTTAGGCTCAGGCTCAGGCTTTCCTCTTAAACCCACCGGATCCCCAGCAGCCACCACCGGTTTCTTGCCACACTTTCCGATGCAACGCTTCTCATGACACTCCGTATGACAATAATCTCCCTCCTTGCATTCGGAATGTGAGTCGCACTCATGCGCGCCGAGCGCGATAGGTTCGTCGGCCTGACCAGCTTCTCCAGCTTCACCGACTCCCCCCGGTCTCACCGGAATACCCGGGCCCGGAATTGTCCTTCAACTTCCGGTTGCTCTAAAAAGTCATAGTTTCTTGAGGAAGTTTGGCTTCCCCGGAAAACAACCCGCAAACCTTGTTCTAAATTCAAAGCAACGCAAAATACTAACTACACGAGTGTGGTGATTATTTATTGCATTTTCAATAAAGCAAAATCGGAAGGATTTCCTTGAACTTATAGTAAAAAAGATATAAGTTTATTAAATATTTATGGAAAACTGCTTTAATGTGTGATACTTACTGCCAAAGAGCAGGTATTATATACAACTACTAACTATTATTGCTATTCAGATATTTGTAGCTATTCGCAGTAGTAGGTTATTTATGAGCACCACTTATGTGGCCCCGGAACGTAGTCTGGTGTAATTAGGAACCATTCTGACTCTACGGGCCTTTTTCGCCTTGAAATTTCGCATATATACAATTCTTTAAATTAATTTTTTTAGAATTTCCTTACCGCTCCTGGTCTAGCGCGTTCTTGCACTCCCAGTTCCGCGTCGTCTAAAATGTTGTAAATTTGTAGTTATTTCTAACCCAATTTTTAAAAGCTAAAGTCCTTCGCATAAAAAATCACCGTTAAATAATTTGTATAATTTATTTAAAAAGCCTTAATGGTTCAAAATGGTTACCTTTGCCAATCCCGGCCTTTTTCCACGGTCCGTACCAGACCCCGCCACCAAAAACTAGCGCCAGGTGGAAGACGAGGAGAATCAGGTGCTTCATATTGAAAAAACATGCCACATGTCGTTCTGGGGGTTTTATAAAGAATCCTCATTCAAAAGGCAATTTTCCTGGGCCTGCGACGTCAATTGAAAATTTATTTTTAACCGAGTGTTGTCGGCCGGGTGGGATTTTCGCTATCTCTCACTTTCTCTCTCGCACGTTCTCTCTCTCATTCTCTCTCACTCTCTATCTCTCTCTCTGTCCCTCTCGCTCTCACTTACTCTCTCCTCTTTCTCTCTTTCTCTCTCTCTCTCTCTCTCTCTCTCTCTCTCTCTCTCTCTCTCTCGCTCTCGTTCTCTCTTTTTGTTTTTTTTTAAATTGGAAAGGTCATTACCGTTTTCCGAAGTACGGCTTGCAGGCTTTCTCTGAAGGATGCCTGAAAGTGCTAATTTGCGGCGCTGGCAATTTGGCGTTTCTGAGAGTTGCTTCAACTCACGGAAAATGCTAAAATCATTAAACCTGTTGGTTTTCGCGCTTAATCTGAACACTCTTACGTGAAATGCACCCGTCCTAAAAGCAGTTAACTAGACGACACGTCGTCTCACCGGACAATAGATCAAGCGACGCGGCTTGCTTTGCCCTTTAACGCTAGAAATCTTACCCTAAAAACCATTCAAACAACGAAAAAAGCCGATACCGTAAGAGACTTCTGGGCCCCAATCCGGCGTATTTTAATCGTTTTGGCGTCAGAGTCCATCCAAACAATCCCGTCCATTTTCTGCCCAAAACATACCCCTCGAACCCCCAAATTAAACTGAAATTTTAGAGACCTGGGCCAAAATGTGCCCCCAAAGTGAGAGGCGTTGAGTTTTCAAAATCACCTACCTTGGTTCGCGCAATATTCCTTTATTCATAAGTTCCCACGCCGGCGCGTAAAAAACAGCACGGCAAACAATTTGGCAGACAGAAATTGGATTCTGGTGTTCGGCATCAATAAAAGATTAGCTATTACCTGGTGGAAATGACTTCATGTCAAGGACTGGCTCTAATGCATTTTTCACCAGCTTTTGAGTTCAGGGTACGTTAATTAATACCTAGCCGGGTAAGTGTTTGATTTAGGACTGGTCAATTCTTTTCATTTTTCATTTTTCATTTTTACATATTTTGAGGTGTAGGCCAGATTAATGAATACCTTAGTCAGAGGAAGCGATTGATTCCGAGTCTTCCAACCATTACATCGGATCAGATTCATCGGAATATTACATTGAATCCTACGGCAAAACAATTTTTAAAAAGCCTGAATGCGGAAAGCCATCTCGAGAAGGCTGATTTTTATATCTTTGGTCTTTTGATTTTTAAGCCACAATGATACCGCGTAGGTTTAGTGTCCGTGCCCCACCTACTTTTCAAAGACGCATCGTAGCTCACGGCAGGTGCTTTGCCAAGAGTTCTCGTGAAAATCAGTTTTTTTCGGCACCATGGCTTGCGCTTGTTGAGGGTCGACAAACTATGCATTCAAAACTTCTCGGCCATAGGAATTCCCTGGGGGTTGAAAAATTAACAAAAATATGGCTTGGAAACGGCAAATTAGGCGATAGAACCTTTGTGGAAATTCAGAAATTACTCTTTTCATTTCAATTTTGAAACTGCTAGTTTTTGCTTAAAATATTGCTTTTTCGATGGCTTTTTCCTTTTTATTAATACTGTTGTCCCCTCGTAGCAGTCTTTAATTTATGCTTATTTCCAGACCATGAACGATGCCGAGTGCACGGCAGCTGCGGCCCCTTTTCAGGGCTACATGCCATTTCGATTTGTACTGTTGACACATGTTATCCTGGGCATTATCGGCATTTCGTTGAGCATCTACTCCCTCGGCGTCGTCCGGAGATCGTTTTTCCATCCGAATTGCAAGGTCTATTGTGTTAAAAAGATCAAGTTTCGATTCAGATCCTTCTCCTCGCCATCGTCGCCTTATTTATTGCGCACGGTGTTGGGTTATCGGTGCCATTCGTGAGTTTTTTCGTTTTTTTGAGCACGTCCCCAAAAGTACACTTGACGATGAAATTGCACTCGAGAAATGCTATAAAAGTGCGTTTTAAGGGGACTAGCAAGCCTGGGGATCGACCACTGTCCTCCCCTAGCTCTCGACAGATATACATAGCTACAACTGGCTCCTATAAGCTTGAAAGAACGGAGCCTTAGAATGCTTACCAATCTGCTTGAGGTCGTGACACGCAACGCGCACCCGGCCCTTACATCGCGTAATCGAGCTAGCTTTTCTAGCCAACACCGGCCAAATTCCGCGCATGCGTTTCGCAAGCGCTATCTAAAAATTCCTAAAAATTGTATCGTAGCTGTCGAGACCCAGTCAGGGCCAGGCTTCGATTTTTTTTTGCGGTTCTCGCCCATTTACCTTTCATTTTCCAGAGTTACCATGTCTACGCCTACTCCACAATGACCGGCTGTCAGTTGATGGTCTCCGAGGCTGTCTGCGACATCATTCGAGCTCCTGCCAATTTTGCTGTTTTTGGCTGCTCCTCGTTGCATTTTGGGTTATGTCTGGAGCGAATAATGGCCCGCTACTATGCGCGGCGCTACGAGACGATGAGGCCAATTTTTGGATGGGGATTGTTGGGGGCATCGGTTAGTCGTGTCTAATTTCAAGTAGGAACCGGACGTTATTTTAAAAAGATGACGTACCGCAACGTAAATCAAACGTAAACAAATCAAATTATCAACACTGAAACGTTCTGAAGCTGCGAAAATATCTGGAATTGCGAATAAAACGCTGCAACTACGTTACGCTCCTCTCCATCTCCGGAAATTGTGCGCTCTGAACACTAGTTTGCGATAACTGTACCATTAATGCCAGTCAGCGAAAGCTAAAAGTTATCTTACCTTATTTTCATTCTATCATCAAACAATTGGAAAATAAAATTATCTTTTTCAGTTACTAACCACCGCTCTCATCTACGCCTATTGTCTACATCGAGAAGATTTCTCCATGATGGTCCCCTATTGCACGCTGGGCAACGCGAATACGGGCGACCAACTTGATCGAGTGCTCAAAATTTTGCCGTCCATCGATCTTGCTAGCGTAATCGTTATGGTCTACCTGGCAGCGACGACAAAAAATTCGAAAAAGTAGGTTTCCGTGATTTTCATTTAGTTCGTATTTTCACTTCAGAACCTACGATCTTGGCGCGAGTTTTTCAAAGTTGGAAGGCAGAAGCGCTAATAGGTTATTGTTGCCGTTTACGAGTAAGTTATACCGGAATTAATTTTATATCTTTGAGCTGTTACTATATCTTCAGGTTAAATTCCGGTTTTTAGTAGTTCACCTAGTCATCGGACTTGGATCAGTATTTCTAAACGGTTATTTGCCTGGAATAATGCCGGCGTCTTGGACATTCGAATTGCGGAGGACAGTATTGGCCGGAATAAATGTAAGGATATGAAAAATTTCGTGAAGTTCTTTAATAAGTGAATTTAGTTAATCTCCGTATATGCAATCGTCGGTTGTTTGACGCTGTTGTATATTTTACGAAATATTCAGCGGAAGCGGCGACAGGTGAGCAATATTCTAAATTTTTTCCTGAAAGATTTCGACGAGATACACGGCTCAATACAGCAACGAACATTTGCGCGTGATCTTTTCCATAAATTCCGGCGTTTTTTTTCTTAAAGTACTGCTTGCGTTATGTGCCTCGGCAAAATGGGAATCCATAACCATGACTTGCCCTTGCCTTAAATACTTTGAAAGCGGAAGCTGACTTTGAATAGCTCAAGTAGCATTTTCCAACTTCCTAGGTTACATTGAATCGTGTTTTTGTATTTTAGCGTTATAGAGTATTTTAGAGTATCTAAAATATCATTTTACGAATAGTTTTACGGATTTAACGACCTCTAACACGCTCTTTTTCAGAAAATCTTCAAAATCCTAACCCCAATTAACGACACCTCTGTTATCCACAACACGTACGCGCAGCACTGGTGATATGGAATTGTTCATCGCGCCCCGGCCTACCCAATACAATATTCAAAATTGGGCAGCGAGGCCGACCGGAAATCTGGAGGCAAATTGAACAAAGCATAGACCCGTAATTGAAGCAAGGGAGAGAGAATGAGACCGTCACAGCATCGAGATGTTGATTCAATTCGGAAAGTGGGGCTAGCGTAGTGCAGGTTTTAAAGGGACGCGGAAGGTAGGAAAAATGTAACGTCTACCGTTTTTTCGGCAGTTATAAATTTTTTCGTTGCCTTCCCAATCGCTTTAAAGCCGTTAAATAATTGAGAAAAAGCAAAATTCTATTATAATAATCAAGTAGCAATCGATATGACAACAGGAACATGGCACCCAGTAGTAACGTCAATCAGAGCTGTCGCCACCAACGAGCTCTTCCGCCGCACGAACATGTTTTTGTCGATTTTTGCGGAGCACTGCGTGCCCCGCGTGCTTTTTTTGGAGTCGTGGATCGGGTGGCTGTCTGGAAAGAAGAATTCGTTGCAGTAGGTTTAGCCTAAGTCTATGCCTAAACCCAAGCCTAAGCCTAAGCCCAATCCGTAGCTTCAGCCTAACCCTAAGCTTGACTTACCTTCAGAATCCGAATCCACCAAGTGCTGCATGTCGTCAAATAGCGGGTCAAAAACCAGCCGACTGTCCATCGAACATTGAACACCCGTGTCTTTTGTACCTCTAAACACATTCAATGGTTTTTGAACTTCTGTTTTTGACATAGACTTTGATTACAGTAAGCCGGTCGTTAAAGCTAGTTCGTAAGCTTTTTTAGTTGTTCTAAAATGTCGGAAATCACGCGAAAAAACCTCTAGATTCTCCGCGGATACATGCTCCATTATTACGGTATTACGATACGGTTACGATAAGGAACCCGGCTTCAATAAAAAAGGTATAAAACTGCTTATATAATCTACGAAACAAACCTAATCACAAGACATGCATCCGAGTTATTCGCTGACAGAGCGAACGACCTGAAAAGCCGGATTTGTAGGAGATTGGGAATGGGGGGGATAAATCGAGCTAAAATTAGTACGGGGTTAGTCGACTTTCCGGATTTGAGTCGCGAATTTGCATATTAGGTTATAGAAAATGCTTTAGGATATACGCTATTATTCAGAAGGAGAGGGTACGAAATCTGTAGTAAGAGAAAGAAAGATGCAAAAAATTTATTCTAGAAAAATATTTTAGCGTCACAGTTCTCATAGGTGTGAATAGAAATTGTAGTTTCCAAGGTTTGGGCCAAGCAGTGAACTGGGTGAAACAAATCCATAGGTAGCTATGATGCTTTTCTCGTCCCCTTAAAAAATAATTTTGTGTTTCCTTAGGCGGTAAAGCTTCGGAAAAATGTATTTTAACGCTAGAATATATCGTATTTAATCTACTCAAAAATGGTCAAAAAAGCACCTCACTGACTGATTGTCGTCAAGTTTCTCGTCAATAACCTCGACGATAATCGTCGGCGACCAGCGGCTATATCTAAATTCCCCCGTCTTTTGTATTGGTGCCTCGAGAATGCCAACGAATTTCTCAAGCAACATTGATATGCAAATCTCAATCCCATTCCGGACAGAGTGAAAGGGCAAGGGAAGGTAAGGCTATGGATTTTACGGGAAATCATTTTTTAAGGATTTGCGCTGCGTTAACAGTCCCTAATCCATCAAATGACCCGAGAATCCGGAATCTCTTCGGCTTCGTCCCGGTTGCGTATTGCGTCGCATGTTGCGTCGCTTCTCGGGCTGCATTTTGCGATGCGTGTCACGTTGGGTTTTACGTGCCGCCTGGAGTTTCCTCTACGTTTCGCGTTGCGCCTCGCGTTGCGTATCGCGGCGCGGCGCGTGTCGCGTTATATGTTGCGTGGCGCGGGAAAATGTTATAAAGCCTTATAGGCAAAAAAATCCATATCATACCTTCTCTGCTCTTTTTAGAAGAAGAAGATAAGTTTTCTATGCAATTTTAACAAATCCGGAAAGCCAACCTCCCTTTCAAAAATCAATAAATCAAAATTTGGAAAAATTGCAAGCGCAAGGCCGAGCGTTCCGCGCAAACGATACCTGAGGCAATGGGGTGAAGTTTTCGTGTGGTTGGTTGATTGTGGGGTGGATACGGTAGCGAGGGCAGTATTTAGAAAATGGATGTGCCACATGCCACTACTGGGTGTACAACAGGCCATTGTAGCTGGACGAGGACGGCGATCTGTTCGTGGAAAAATGGGAAATAATAGAGAGGAAAAGAAAAATAAGCCATTTCTAAAATCGTGATGTTATTTGTGGTCTTGTGTTTTTGGTTTAATTTATTTCAAGAAACCTCAGAAATTTTGAAAATTGGTTTTAAAAGTTTTTGTTGTATTGTTGCGTTATCGTTTTACCCTTATTAATTTTAAGCAATTTCCAAAAGTTTTTTAGAAAAAATTCTGATTTTATTAAATCTCTAAAGCGGTTTTGGCCTTTTTCGGGAGTAAAAAAATGGCTTTCTGAAGCCATTTTACTAAAAAATCCTCAAAAAGCCTTAAACTCAAAAGATCTTCTACGCTCAAATTTACAATGTTATTACAAACTTTCGCTGAGCAATCCAAAAAAAAGTAAAAAAAGTTCAAAAGAAATAGTAGAACCGTGCTCGCTAGGGCATTTATCGGTGACGGGCGTTCGGCTGGGGTTGAGATTTTGCGTGCAAAAAGAATAGGAAGGTCGCAAAACAATACCTTCGAGTCTCGTTGAGGCAACTCGTTTCCAAGGCTAGCGAGCTGCTATCTTTTCGCTTTTTCGGGCGGAAGCAGATGGATTTGAAGAAGCGTGTGATGCACATTTGTTGGACCACCTGGAATAAAAGGTAACGCTTTGACTCGTCCTTTCTACCTTGCCTCTTTCTCTCTTTCTTTCTCTCTCTCTCTCTCTCTCTCTCTTGCTCTCTCTCTCTCTCTCTCTCGCCTACCTCTCTAAACTGCTGCGACATCCCGCAGTAGATGGCAAATCGGAAGGGGTACGAGATGACAATTAGAACATTCCTGAAAAGCCCCTCCTTCATTTTTAACGTTTTTGTTTTTCGCACTGTTCATTCCACTTTTTGGACCAGGCCCTGTAGGTCCAGGATTTCCGGCTTTCAGTCTCGTTTCCGGTATGATTTCAAAACACAGAGAGGTACACCAACGGGAGGTCAATATTTTTTAGATGTAGAGTTCCCTGACTACAAGGAGTCCTCGATTTTGTGGAGATTGACAACAAAACGCAAAATGAAAAAAATTGGCTTTCGACAATCGAAACAATACATACCTAATAATAAGCGACGTATTCAGCATTTGATAGTTTGTGTGGCCGAGCCGGAAAGAAACGGAAAGCACGTGGACTGTGAAGATCATCGCGGCCGGGATTTCGGTGACCAAGAAGAGCAAGATGACCACGACCAACATTCGAGTGTTCTAAAGAGTTTTGGGTTTCAAGCCTAATATTGAGCCTAAACCTAAGTCTAAGCTCTAAGCTGTAATGCTTTTTGCTTACCTGCTTCAAGCCCTGTACCCGTTTCGGCTCGTTGCTGTTTTTCTTGTAGATTTTTGACATTTTCCGCACCAGGCTGTCCGTAGCTAGTGTCGATCTAAAAACATCAATTTGATAGATACCTAAAATGATAAATCATGATAAGACTTAAAACCCAATAGACCAAGGAGGAATGGTTAATTTAGCCATCATGCTGTCGTTCTGTTTTTATAATTTTTCATGCAAAGCTCAGGGTTTAGAGTTTTGAGCGTTATTGGCTGTATTTTGTAGCCAGCGCTTACCGAAAACTGCTGTAGTCCCTAGAAGAAAAAAATGGGTAGGTTAAAGCAATTGAAAAGGAAAAATACCTCCGCTTCTCATTGCCAGATGACATATTTCCGACTGATATCGTCATGCTGCCACAATCGATCGATACCTCGTCGTCTTGTTTTCGATGGTTGGGGACTCTGAAAATGGCTTTTTAAAGGGGTTGGCATGGACAGGTCGGTTTACTTTTGCTCTCTCACTCTCGTTCGCTCTCTTCCTCTTACGGTCGCTGTCTCTCCCTCTCTCTCTCATTCTCTCTCTCTATCTCTCGCTCTCTCTCTCTCTCTCTCTCTCTCTCCCTCGTCCTCTCTCTCCTTCTCGCGATTCTCATGACCGGTGGATTTTCTTTCCTGATTTGCAAGTTAATGCGTTATTTGGATCATGGAGCTAGTGGTAGTCGACTTTGGCATTTCCTAACCCCTTTAAATGCCCCAGGAAGTAAAAAAAACGTCGCGGATTCTGAATGAGCTTGCGAGGATACTGAGGTTCCGCACTTCCAACCGGTTCTGAAATTTATTTCCCCTTAAGAGTTTTTCCTAGAGCTCTGATACTTTGAACTTTCCCAGATTCTAGATGTTCGTCCCCTAGCGCTTTTTATCTCCTTTCCATTTCCTACCCCCCAAAAAGAACCAAATTCCAGTTCGTTAGCCCCCGGGGAGCGCAAAGCTTTGGTCTTGGGCCCCTCGCCGTGCGATTTTCCCAGATGAACTTCCGTCTGATCCAGTTGGTTCCTCTTTGCAGCCCCTTTCAACTCGACTCGAAAAAGACGCAAAACGGTCCGCGATGCAACAATTTCCGGGGGGTTCTGGGAGAGAGGTCAACTTGCGTCAGAGTCAGACTGGGCGAACCAATTTCCGTAGCGGGAAGGGTAATATGGTTAGCATTTTTTTGGGGGATCGGTAGAAAGGTAGAAATTGGATGGACCGGAAAAAGCAGCTCGGTTGTAAAATGCTTAAATCTTTTTAGATACCAAAATTGACTAGACGAGCACGATAACCTGCGAGGGGTACTTTTAGAGGCGAATTTTTACTTCGTAAAAATGTTTTTCGACATTTTTTCAGTGTTAGAGACAAAGAAATTTTGAGTGGCATACTGTATTTTTTTTGTCGGTTTCAACAGAAAATAACATTCTAAAGGCGTGGTACCAACGAGAAACCCAGAAGAATTCGTGCTTCGGAAAAAGCGGCAAACATTTTTATGACGCATAGACATTTTGGAATAGCCGAAAATCAATTTGAAATCTACTGAGTTGCCTTCACTCACAATTCACGCTCCCTATTTTTCAAATCCAGCTTTATTTCGTCAGCAGCTACTGCTGAGGTATTTCTCCGTTGCGTTCTCGTCACTCCCTAGGTATCCCCAGGAGCAGGGCCGTAACAAACCCAAATTTCGGGGGGGGGCGACCCCAAAAATTTTTCACTAACAAGGGAACCTCAAGTTGGCACGGTGGAGTTTCGAAAAACGCTCGCGGCTACCCCTAGGTTTTCGACTATGGCGATTCCAACGGTCGTGTCAGAATTTCCTAAATAGACCTCTGGATAGAGATACAGTACTTCCGGAAAATCATCTTTTACATCCGAAAAATTAGCATTAGCGATAGGTTTATGAGGCTCTCCCATCACTATGGAATCACCGGTTGAATGGCCGAGTGGTAAGCGACTCGCTTGATAGAATACTGACGAGGGTACGGATCCGCTCGCGATTTTTTTCTTTTGCTTTTTGTTCAGATCTACTTCAAGTTTTTATTTTTAATATAGGAAAACTTTTTGATTATTGCCCCAGCCTGCCTGACTGCTCCAAAGTAGTCTCAAACTTCGAAAGATTTTTTGGAACGGCTCGGTGTTCTCATCTCCGTTTTTTTTCGAAATGGGTTTCTATGATTGACCGTATATGATTTTTTTGCCTAGTTGCTTTGCTAATAATTTTTTTCAGACATTTCAGAAAGAGAACTAATTTTCGAAAAATAGCCAAAACTTGGAGTTGGGCAGAAATTCTGAACAAAAAGCAAAAGAAAAAATCGCGAGCGGATCCGTACCCGCTCAGTATTCGATCAAGCGAGTCGCTTACCACTCGGCCATTCAACCGGTGATTCCATAGTGATGGGAGAGCCTCATAAACCTATCGCTAATGCTAATTTTTCGGATGTAAAAGATGATTTTCCGGAAGTACTATATCTCTATCCAGAGAGGCCTATTTAGGAAATTGTGACACGACCAAGTTGGAATCGCTTACAGTCGAAAACCTAGGGGTAGCCGCGAGCGTTTTTCGAAACTCCACCGTGTCAACTTGAGGTTCCCTTGTTACACGACTAAAAACTACAGCGCCGCAGGTGTGGCCTTTGAAAAATAAAGGTTTATAACACTCAAAACTAGGTGTTCAAAATAGCCAAAAACAGCGCCGCAGGCAAAATTTTTTTTGGAAAAATCAAATCATAAGGGTCCCCTATTATGTACTTTTGGGCCTTCGCTGATTTCGGGGCGGCCTGCCCCCTGCCCCCTCCATTACGGGTCTGCCCAGAGGCCCCACAGATCCGGAATCTTTAGTTTTTGTGGCCCTCCCAAAATCCCATTATCGACGAGCACGCTGACGATGGCATTCGCCAGGATTTTCCGCCTGTAATGATCCTCCAGCGGGGGGAACCCCCGCTGGAGGAACGGCAAATAGGGTTTTGGCCCTGGGCCCTGTCACCGGGCTTTGATTGTCGAAAATAGGGCTGATTTCGGCTAGGGGAAAGCTGGGGAACACGGGGTTTTTGAGGGTTTTCGAAAACCGTTTAAAGGTTGCCGACTAGGTTGTAGTTATATATTGGAAAAGCAGTCGTCAGAAGCTCTCAGACAGGAAAAAGTAGTCAACTAAAGCGCACTTTTGAAAGGGCAAGACTAGCTCCTAATCGATTAAGAATTTGAAAACCGATGATGCATTGCCAGTCGCCATTAAAGGGACGGTGACAGCGGGGGCAGCATGGTATCTAGATCATTGCCGCACCTTGCTCTCTATCGCTCTACTCTCTCTCTCCCCGCGCGCTTTCATGCTTCAAGAAAATCATCAAAAAATTTTAAGTCCTCGTTAATTTTTCGAAATATATCCAAACATTCCTGTCGCCCAGAATCTCTTGTACTAATCGTACAATTTCACTCCAATACCTACGCCCCACGAATGGTCAACCAATATTCGGTCATCTCCCTCAAAAAGTCAAATCCCATCCCCGCGGCCATCCCATTAGTGGTGTTTTTGTCCTTCCCGGGACCCGCGCCAAAAGCGTCGGCTTTTCGGGGTAAATAGGATAATCCCGGCTCTAAGAAAATTGCCCCAACTAGTCGTAGATCGTCAACGGCTCGTCACACGCTTTGATGGAAAGTCAAGTGCGACTCGGTCAACATGGGACATTTTCGGGGTATGGAAATCGAGCGGATGCGGTAGGTGGGTTGGAAAATAGGTTTGAGCCTGGAGGTCAAGGGCTCGGCTTGGCTTACTTAGGCTTAGGCTTGGTTTTAGGGTAATGCTTAGGCGTGGGCTTGGGCTTAAGCTTAGGGTTAAGCTGGGTTGTTTTTTGTTACTTAGATTATCAAAAAAAAACTTACTTTTTCATCAAATGCAAATGCCGCTTGTCAGCTTCTCGAATCGCCGAAACCAGCTTCCACGTAAAAATTACAAGAAGTAAGCAGGGACCCGAGTGGACGAGTACGGTTTGGATCGTGTAGAAAACCTAAAAATGCCGGATAAGGTACACAAATTTTGCTTACCTTGTAATACAAATTCGGGCCGATCCACAGCAAGAATCCTGACTGTGTACGGTAGCATTGGCGAGATATCTCTGAAGAAGTGAATACTTTACGCTTTTAAAAACTTACGCCCTGTAAAGATGTTCTTGACGACTTTTGATTGGTGGTAATTTGCTAACGCCTCTGGAGCATAGATCAAGGTCGAGAAGATCCAGATGAATATCAGGACCTTGATGTGCATATTAAAAAAATGCTCAATAAGCCGTCTCTACCTTCTTACTATATTTGATCGTGCAAAACCGCCTCACAAGGGTCGGTATGCAAATGTAGACGTAGCGCTGGATGGCCAGGTATACGGTAAGGTAGATAGCCGTCGCGTGAAAGATGGAGGGGAAGAATGAGGCCATGAATGGAATGAGTTGGCACCAAATTGAGGGTAGGCCCGACTCGGCGTCAGTGTGGTAGCCTGAAAATTGGTTTATTCTGTAGCCTGGTCAAAATTGTACAGGATAGGGCCTGAACGCGCTCTCACTCTCTTTCTCTCTCTCTCTCTCTCTCTCTGTCGCGCTCTCTCTCTCCTTCTCGCTTTTCTTTTGATCGCCTTCGTTGGATAGAAGCGGATTTAAGATTCTAAGTAAGTGCAAGACTATCTTTCTCTCTTTCGCTCCTCTCTCTCTCTCGCGCTCTCTCTCTCTCTCTCTCTCTCTCGATTTCTTTTCCCTATCTATATTCTGGAAATCAGCCGCCTGCTAAATTGCAACATTTTCTTCCTCAACCCCCGTATCCGATCCGACCCTTTTTCTGCTTCCAGCCCCTCGGGTGACCTCGTGAGCGCTTTTTCACCACTCCTCGCGACCCCAAAAAAGACGTTCTTCCGGCCCTTCAACTGGGCCTTCTACACGTCTTCTTCTTCTCGAGCCCCCCGGCCCCCCAATTAGGATGCCATTGCACATCTTCCCTCCGTGGGGGGCACTTCGTTTTTCATCCAATTCCGCCGACCCCGACAGACCCCACACACACACACACAGCTTGGGGCAAAATTTTTTATAGGCTGGCTCTAGACGTGTCGGGATTAAGACAGATGAGAATGCGATTAGTCATCTGGTGTAGAAAACAGGGGCTGATTTGGCTGAAGGCAGCGAAAATCGAAGCCAAAAATCTAAAAATTATCCCATTCTTTATAAACAAGTGAAGCTAGAGGTTGCAAACTGGAAGCAGCGAGCCGTATGCGCCTGTAGATACATCACGGCTTCTGCGCTTCTGCCTGATGTATCTATTCGATCATTCCAACTTAGCTTCCGTTTTCTGGGTAATGGTTGACGAGTCGGGTTTGGATATTTCGGAGGAACAAAAATGAAAAGAAAATGGAGTAATCCAAGGGTTTTGGCTTAGGCTCAGGCTTAGGCTTCGGAATAAGCTCATTCATAGGCCCAGGATTAGGAGCTTGATTAGGCTTATAGACTTTTTAAACCTATTCTCACTCACAAGGGACAACGACACGCGGCTTTAGACCAAAAAATTGTGGTTTCCCAGTCGCCAAGCAAATTTTGCGCTCGTTTTTTACTTCATCAGCTACGTAGCACCTTCCTAAATTTGGAATGCAGCTACATACTAGGTTTTTAAGAATTTTAAGAGATCTAAATTTTAAGAAGATACGACTACATACGTTCCGTGCGTTTTGAGAAACCGGATTTTTTTTTAAGCTTGAACCCCCAAAAATTCCCGCCGTTCCCCAACTTCCCTTACTCCCCAATCGTAACACACCCCTTTCCGACATTTCCGACCAAATAAGTCTCACCCCTTCCTTTCGACACATAAAAAGCTAGCCCTATCCCCCCATGGCTTCATCTGATTGGTCCAATTAGGCGCACTCCCTCCGTCCCCTTAATTAGAGGTGAAAGCAGGCCCACACCGGAAAAAGCCTCAGCACACGCGTCCCAGCTAGACCATCAGACCCCGGGGCTGGAAAAGGGCCAAAAAACGGGCCCTCCTTATTTGGTGAATCCAACTAAGTCTCGCAAAGTCCAATCAAAAGATGCCAGCAGGCTGGACATTTAGAGGCTTTTTCTGCAGAAAATTGACTTTGCAGAAGTGGAATTAGGCGGTCTAAGAGGAGTCTAGTTTTTGAAACTGTGGGAAATCTCGCAGTATGTGAACGTGTTAAAAGAAAGTGAAGTGGAAAGAGAGAGCGAGAGAGAGAAAGAGAGAGAGAGAGAGAGAGAGGAAGAGATAGAGAGAGAGAGTGATGAGGAATAGATCTTTTGATGAGTCTTGCTTACCTCCGAAGGTGTAGTAGTACAAAAACCACGGGATACAACAGACGCCGGTGAGCAGCTCTGGAAATTACTCGCTTTAAACGGTTCCGCCCCCCAAAAGTGACAGATTCAAAACAAGGAAAACCAGCCATTCAGAAACGCTAAGAGGGGAGGCCCCAAAAAGTCAACACGCTGACAAACTGAAGATAAGTTAACCCGTCACCACCAAAAAAAACGGAAAAACCAAGGATACCAACAAAAGTCGATTTGAATCCCACTTGGATCATACCTGAAACAGCCATAGCCAACAGCACGAAATTCGTTGGTGTCCTCAGGTATTTGTGTGATAGTACGACGACGATGAACGAATTCGTGGCCACCGTCAGCGCGACCACCAGCGGCATTAGGTACCCGTACAGGGGGAGGGCCCATTCGAGTGGCACCTTAAGAAATATAAAATATAGAACATACGCTTAAGCAATTCCCAGACTTGTTTTAACTTTTTTATGCTCGTAAGGCTACCGAATTTAGCAATTTTTCAGTAACTCTCAAAGATCGCTCCAGTTCCCGCTCCAGCATTGTCAAAATCCGGACCGGAAACCGCCCCCGCCGGCATCCTGGTTGACCCCCGGTTTTCCCCCATGGCTTCCCGGTTCCATAGCCCGGCCCTTTCGGTGCCTAACGAACCGCGTATTTTCCGGCTTTTCGCCCTCAAAATTGGCTTTTTCGCGAAAGCCGTGTAGAGAGAGACCCAGGGAGGAGCCGGACGGGTGGGTGGCCCTTAATTCGGGTTGGACGATGGACTTGTGTTTTGAGAAATGCCGGCCAATTTCGACGGGATCTCGTTGGGTCTCGGGATTGGAGATTCGAGTTGTTTTCTTACCGGAAACGCTAAGTCTTCCTAAAAGCAAAAGTAAATGGTCAGGCGGGGATGGATTTCGAACCTGGGTCTCAAGCATCGTGAGCATGAAAAGGTGAAAAAATCATTTTTGAGGCCAACCTAACGATTTTCTGACAAACGCCGAAATACGAAAAGTTTGTGGAAAAATTCTATCAAATCCCGACCAAAAATCCCGACACGGGAAATGCCGACACGCTAACAGCTAAATGAAGGGAAAGTTAATTTTCCACGCTGGAATCCCGATAATGGAAATGCCGACATGCAAAAGGCTAATTACAGTGTTAACGCTTCGGCATTTTGAACATAGCTATTTACGCTGTCGGCATTTTTTACTGCTAAGTTTTCTAGACATTTCGAGCTCCTTCGGGCCAAATCCAACCTTGAAAATTTGTGGTGTTCTACTTTCCGCTGCGCTTTTTCAATATGTAACCCGACCCTTCGCTCACTCACCTGCCGGGCGATATTTATCGCCGCGCATGTTTTTTCGTGAAAACAGGGCGGAGGGAGGAGTGTGTCGTTCACAATAATTTCCGTCATCTTGCAGCGGGGACGGACGGCGGTTCGTATTTCATACGATCAACATCTGGAAGTACGGTAAAGGGTGTGTGCGGTAGAGAAAGAGAGGGAGAGCGAGAGAGAGAGAGAGAGAGAGAGAGAGAGAGTGGGAGCAAGTGATTGAAAAATTTTTTTGAGTGAACTTTTTTTTTGAACACGAAAAATGTATGAATTTTTATTCATTTTAAACTAAATCCTAGTCCACCCGCCCCCTCAAATTCTCCCCCGCCTGGGACACAGCGGATAAAATGTTTGTGACTGGCTGGAAAAACCTGAACGCCGGTAAATAGAAGCCTTTGCAATACCCCCGGCAAGCTCGAGGACATCATCAGGAAAAGCCGGTAATTGTCCACGTCGATTTTGTTTATTTGGCGGAACGGTGGGAGGGCGGCCTCAAGAAAGTACTTCACGGGCCGCCTGGGACGTCAATCCCGAAATTTGGCAAAATGAAAGGACATCGAAAGCGGAAGAGAAAACATCCGAATTAAGGGATGGGAAGCCGGGAGCTAAGCAGGTCTTCCAAGCTTAGGGAGCAGCCGGAAGCTAGAAAGGAGCAAGATAGGCTAGCAGAGGTTTTTTGGGAATTAGCTAGACGAAATCAAAAGGGATCAATGGCAGGGATCATTTACGCTCAAGTTTAAACTACGACTTTCATAATATATCCTATCCTATAAGCGAGAAAAGTATGTTTGTTTTCTGTACGGCCGTTTTCTCGGCCGTCAGGCCGAATTTCGAGCTGATTTTTGGCATGGAGGTGGAGAACCACATTCGCCAAAAACGCATTTTTGTTTTCCCGAAATTCCTCCATTTAACACTTTTACAAGCAAAATAGTAAAAATCCTTAACAAAATGGGCGACGAGCCGTGGTGTTCGGGCGATAACTCGAAGCCCAGATGGAATTTCCGGCTGAAATTTAGAACACTTATGTATTCGGTATCGGGGATCATGCGCAAGCAGTTAGTTTTTAAAAATATTGTAATTCCGTTGTATAAAATGCACATTTGTAAAATTGCTTTTTGCCAGCTGCTCAGGGCCAAATTGGAGTAGTTGGCCGGCTGGAAAGATAGAGCAGAACCTGATGAATCTTGACTCTTTTGAATTTTTAAAATTGGTGGAATTTCCGGGGCGATAGAGCCGTTTTTGTTTCGGAGAGGGCCGCCCTTTTGGAGCGCCTGGGGAGTTCCCCTCTGTGTCCCCAGCCCGTCCCGACTCGCCCCCCACCTAACCCATACCCAGGTGATAACCCCCAAGGTTTTCGAGCGCTGCCGGGTGGCTGGCCGAAAGGTTAACACTGAACAGCCACCTTCCTAGAGCGCCCCAGCAATGGGTGACGAATTTCTGGCCGATACGCTCAAGGGGGAGTCGTCCTCCGATGGTCATTCAAATTTAAACGCTCGCTCCCTTGGGACGCCAAGGGGTTCAGCTAGCCTGTTGCTGGACAAGCCAGACCCGGAAGGGATGGTTCGGCCTGACGGTCGTAATGTCGGTCCTGTTGGCACCAGTACCGATCTGCCGGACCCGGTAAGGGTGTCGGAAGCAGCTGAGCCTCAGCAGGGTACGAAGAAGAGAGGGCCTGCCGATTGGACCCGAAGAGGTAGCAATACCGAGGTTCAATTGGCTGGGCGAGTAGCGGCACCCTCCAGCTGTTTTCCGGGACAACACCCCGCGGCCTATCCAGGGTGTGCAAAAAAAAAAGACCACAGTTTGGGTCGAAATAACTCGCGAACGGTAGAGAATCGAAGGTGCGTTGCCATGCCAGAATGCTTAAATATGCTGGGCATGAAGATTTAACACAACTTGATTTTTTCGATTTTTGAGTACGAAACTGTACTATTGACGCTGGTTACGACCGAAAATTGTGCGTTCTTGAACGGGAGGTGGGAAAATTCTGATTTTGGGCCTAAAAATAGTATAAATTTGGAAAAATGTAATGGCAAACTCTTAGAATTTATCGAGGTCACTTTCATTTTTTAAAAGCAAAACAATTTTCGCGATATTGCGTTATTTTTGTTCTTTGAGTCATAACTCGCTTATAACTCACTGCCCATGGCTGATATTTTGCCAATCATTTATCCAAATATTAATCTAGGATTCCACACCAGAACCCACCACAATCTATGGTATTTTTGTATTGCTTGCTAAAACGTGCCCCTGTGGGGGTACTGTAGGTTTCGTTTTTCCCGCTTTTCTCGGGGCCCTTAGCTTCGATCCGGCTGAAATTTTCTAGATTGTTAGGCAATAAGTAGAGGCACCTTACTGCCAAATACGAGAGCGTACTATCCACAAACGTTCACGAAAAAGACTAAAAATTGATTTTTTAATCCTGCGGCAGAATTTTGTAAATTTTTTGGTCAATTCGTCTAAAAACTGCTACTATTGGTTTTACGAAAAGATCGAAGCGATTACATGGCAAAAACACCACGAAAATCGCAAATTTCGGTTTTCTACCGTAACCCACGTGGAGCGCGTTTTAGCATGCCATCCCAAAATTCCATAAAGTGACGATTTTTCAAGTCGAGGACCTTCTAGAGTTGATTGTAAGACAGCCTATTAAAAATTACTGATTTTGGGTGGTAAATAACAAAGTTACGAGGCCAAGTGCAAAACAGGGCCAGAGAGCCGATTTTGGGTCCGAGTAGCCGGGTCAATTTTCGAGTTTTTAAAAATACAAAAACCAGCTGGGTCTTATGGATACGATTATAGCTTTGATGTTGTTATCTACGCTCGTCAAATTTGGGGGCAAACTGATTCATGATCATGGTGAATTTCAGCTCAAAATCGAAGATCACCCTATTCCAAAATCGAAGTTTAAATCTCTTTTAAAAAAAATTTCGACGGAAAATTGTCTTAGTCTTTGCATAGTTTTATTCAACTGATGGCACTGACTTATTGCTCAAAATATCCCTACGACTCCACCTTCCAAAATTTTTTTACGCAGCCTCCAAATCGGTTTATTTCGGGTTTTGATGAATTTTCTTGGCGCCAACGGCTGGTCAAATAAATTCAAGAACATGGCTTTAGGATGCGCTACTCAAATGGTATCAGATAAAATTAAAACGATAATTTTCACAGTGCGACTAAATTTTATAAAATGGTGACAAGATTCTGAAAAAAGCACGAACCAACCGTTTTGGAGGCCCTAAAAGACGCCCTTCCGAAGGGGTACGGTGGCTCGAAATTTTGTAGATAATAGATCAACCCCCGTACTACATAGCTAAGCAAAGAAAACAGCTGAGTCCCCTTTGGCAATTTAGAAATATTTTTCCAAAGTTCGATTTCGGGACCTCGAAAAATCCGTGACCAGGGGGTCGTTGAAAAACTCGAAAATTCATCGGTCTCAAAAATTTTTTTAAGGTTTTGATGCGATTGTAACGGGCTCGTAGGTATTCCACAACAACTGTTTTTGAGGTTTTCGCCATAGGTTTTTTCAATATTAAAAATTTACGAAATTTCTCCATACAAAATTTCATTCCTCTCTAACTTTTCAACCAGACCCTCAAAAATTCTTAAATTTTGTAGGTACATATCTACTGCCGATATTAACTTATTTAATCAAAATTAGATGCCAGCCACCACAGGAAACTGAGAAAAATACAAATGAAGTTTCCCCGAACGCACAGTTTTCGGGTGTCATTTGTATTGATACGTCGCCAAAAATCGAAAAAATCAAGTTGTGTTAAATCTTCATGCCCAGCATATTTAAGCATTCTGGCATGGTAACGTACCTTCGATTCTCTACCGTTCGCGAGTTATTTCGACCCAAACTGTGGTCTTTTTTTTTTGCACACCCTGTCATCAAACACCGCGGCATCCCATGCAGATCGTGAAAATGCCTTCGGTGCCGAATACCAGCAGTAAGACCGGTACACTCCATACAGGAAAGAAGCTGTCTGACTCGGGATTTTTCGTTCCGAACCTGCGGCAAACGCTGGACCCTGATTCTTCGAAGCTTTGGGTGCCTCGACAGCAGCTAGTGGAACCTCTGAAGATCGACAGTTCTTCGGGGTCAGAGACAGTCCGTTGTTCCAACTCAATTTGCCAAAGTACGACATTGACATCGTCGTTGTTGATCCCGCTGAGCATGCTCGACTCGGGAACGACAAATATTTGCAATTGAATCCAGAACAACTCAGAGCAACGGATGAAGTCTTGGCCGAGGTCGCAGACCCAAGTGGGCAGTGCTTCTTCATTGACGGTCCAGGGGGAAGCGGCAAAACCTTTGTCTACCAAACCATCTACCACATTCTATCCGGTATGGGTAAAAAGATTCTCTCGGTAGCGTGGACAGGTATTGCCGCCAACCTTTTGGAAGAAGGACGAACAGTCAGCACTGCCTTCCGACTGTTGATCAAGACCAACAACAAGGAATCCAGCATGAAAAGGCAAAGCATTGAAGCACGAGCACTCGCTGAGATCGACCTGATCATCTGGGACGAAGCACCAATGGCACCGAAAGTAGCTCTCGAAGCAGCTGATGCTCTTCTTAAAGACATTATGCAAAACGATGTGCCATTCGGTGGAAAGGTCATGGTACTTGGAGGAGATTTCCGACAGGTACTTCCCGTGGTCGATGGCGTGGTCGTGCTGAAATGGTGTCAGCCTGCTTAAGGACATCTCGACTCTGGCCGCTCTTTCGCAAGTTTGAGCTCACGACCAACATGAGAGTTCGGGATGCAGGCAACGATTGAAGGACTATCTTCTGTCCGGGTAATGATCTACTCGACAAAGACGAAGAGGGATACCTCGAAGTACCCGAAGATCTCAGATGCGAGCAAGATTTGGCCGAAGCAGTCTTCCGACCAGCCTTCGATGAAGGGGTTGAACTTTCCGAAGTAGCTATCCTTACACCCAAGAACGAACAAGCTCTCGAGCTCAACAATCGAATCTTGGATATGCTACCCGGAGAAGTCAAAACCTTCAGAAGTGCTGACTCGGCCGAGACTACTGATCCAAGCGATGCTGCCAACTTTAACGCAGAGCTTCTAAACCAGATGACACCATCTGGAATGCCTTCCGACGTGCTCCATCTAAAGGTGGGTTCCATCGTGATGCTTCTGCGAAACCTCTGCGTCAAAAAGGGTCTCTGCAACGGTACA
>CATQJA010000442.1:42500-63614 GCA_958295435.1 Mesorhabditis spiculigera
TTCTCTCCTTCCTATAAACCGCCCAAAATTGCCTCTACTTGCCTATTCCCATTCACGTATTTTTCCACCGAAAATACCCCGTGCCCCAGAACACCGAAAAACTACACAAATAGCATGTGTGTTTACGTAGTGCTGGAGGGCGAGGTTTAGGATTCATTTAAAAGATCATGGGCAGAATAAATAGCAGCATACGATGGAACGGATGTAGTGTAGTGGAAAATATGAAAAAATATTTAAAGATGATCATTAGAAAGAGATTAGGAAGAATTGGTAGTTTCCGGTTCTAGTTGATGTGATTAGTGGCAACGAGAGAAAGAGAGACAGAGAGACAACGAGAGAGATAGAGAGAGAGAGAAAGAGAGAGAGGGAGAGAAAAAGCAAGTTATAGGGATAGGGCGATAGAGATACTTTGATAGTTAGACAGGCACGAAAAACGCTCTGGCCGAGGGACCATGGTATACAAAAACTTAAAAAGCTAAAGCCAAATTTTTAATTTCGCAAATCAGACGTTTGTTTAAAATTCCAATGCCATTCATCACTCGATCCTATTTACGTTACAGTAAAATTCCGTACCGTCCAACGTCAACCAAATCCGGGAACCGCCGGTTTACCCCAGGAAGACTGGGGGTTTTCCGAGGTTTGCCTGAAGCGCAAAGGATAGGGTGGGCGGATCCCACGGAGGATGGGGTCCCCCAAATTGTGTTTCCGATCCCTCTAGCCGGCGGGACCAAGGGAAAACATGAAGCTTTTCCCCCTCTATCCCATCCTCACGGTAGTCCCGGTGGATTGGAATGGAACACGGATTGATAGGGCCGGGGGATTCTTCTGGGATTTTCCGATTTGTTGGGTGGGTGGAATGCCAATCTTGGGGTGCGGGCAGACAGGATTGAAATTGACTGCCTGGGGTAGATGTTTGGTCTGGTAGGAGAGATGGTGAAATTTGGGGTTTTTTGGGAAATCTGAATTTTTCGAAGGTATGGATTATGGCAAAAATTTCAACAGATGGAAAGAACGCGGAGCGAGAAGAGAGAGTGAGCAAGAGAACGAGGAAAAGAGATGCAAAGAAAGAGAGACCGAGAGGAGGGAAACAGAGAATGAAAAAGAAAAACAGAGAGAGCGAGAGAGAGAGAGAGAGAGAGAGAGAGAGAGAGAGAGAGAGAAACGGAATGGAACGGACCCTTAATGCGCGAACGCGTCAGTGATGCGCAAGGAAATAGTGATACACGGATATATGCCAGAGTAAGCTTGAAAATCGGCACCGGATAGAAAAATCGTGAAAGAGCCAGGGAGTACGACAGAGTGAGAAAGCACAATAATAACCTCATGGCTGCTAAAGTACATACCAAGAAATCCCCCCGCAAAAATAACCTCAATATAACGAACGCCGGACCCGAAATAAAAGTAGACACCGGCTCCCGTTTGGCCGTGATGCGCATATTTACTAAGCAATCTGCCTGGCTACGCGGAAATGGGCACCTTTCTAGACGAATTCCATATTTTCACGACGACTCGCTTAGAGCCGCCGTCCACACCCTGCCATCTTGGGTGGGGCCGCCCGGAAGTGGATTTCGAAGGTGGTGGGACTCACCCGGGGGGAAATGCGGACCTCGCCCGTGGCTTACGAGACGCTTGAAAGTTCATCGAGGCCCTGAGCTACACACTCGGGCGTAAAAAGCTCTCCAAATTTTTGAGTCTAGAATTTATGAGGGTGATCAATTTATGAGTTAATACAAGCCGGAACTTTGCCGATCTTGGGATTGAGATCGCAGAGGGAGAGAGAGAGCGAGCTAGTGAGAGAGTACTTGAGGGAGAAGAGAGAGAGGTAGAGCGAGATAGAACGGAGAGAGTACGTGAGGAAGAAGGACGAAGACGAGAGATTAAGAGAGAGAGAGAGAGAGAGAGAGAGAGAGAGAGAGAGCTAGGTTGGGAGAGAGCGAGAGAGCGAGATCTAGAGAGCGAAATGTAGAGATCTGTTAAGAAAGACGAAGCAATAAGCAAATCTACCAAAGAACATTAAAAAAACAAGCAATACAGGAAGCGAGAGATGGAGAGGCAGCGCTCACGTGCCAAAGATAAAGAGCGAGCGAGAGAAGAGAGAGAGAGAGAGAGAGAGAGAGAGAGAGAGAGAGAGAGAAGAGATAGGCATATTTTCAAGATCCTGCTACTACCTTCAGAATTTGCAATCCTGAAAACGAATAAAACGAATGTCTGTTGCTCAGACATCACTTTTTCCCCTTTTACCCTCCGCCACCCCCAGCCGGTTCCAAAATCGAAACCAAGACACAGCCCCCACAAATCGAGCATTTTTTAAACGTGAATTATTTTATGAGCGCCCCTCGCCCATTTATGTGGCTCATTTCGGCAAATTGGCAGTCGTCGAAGACGGCTTATGGCCAGCAAAAAGACAATTTTTGCCTAGCCGCGCAGAAGTAGGAAATCCAGGCTCCGTTTTTTTGCCTCAGCTAATTGCCCGGGTGATTTGGAATCGCCTCCGGGAAATGGGGGTCTTTTGGCAGGGGAAGGAACGGATTGGTTATTGTCCCCCGGGGGAGGAAGCGCTTTGAAAACCCGAAAATGGGCTTCCTTTCAAAATCGTTCGAATAGAACAAAGGGGTTTTTGGATGAAAAAGGGTTGTTGCAATTTTTGGTTGGGTATTTTAAAAATACGAAAATATTTTCTGAATGAGGGAGGAGAATTTTTAATTGGAAAAAAATAAAGGAAGTCAGGAGATCCGTTCGAAATTTAAGGTTGAGGCCGCTTAAAAATCTGTGTCTGGATCGGATCGAGTGAGGAGGCGAGAGAAAGAAAAAGCGCTAGAGAGAAAGAGAGACAGCGAGCGTGAGAGAGTGAGAAAGAGAACGAGAGAGAGAGAGCGCGAGAGAGAGCGAGAGAGAGAGAGACAACCTTATGCCAAAAAGGATCTGTCGCATTAAACCGCTGGACGGCCAGAAATACGAAAAATTAAAAGTGAGAAGCAACGAGACATCATCGAGCTCCCAACCAAAAGCTTTTGTGAACCCCCAACCCTCCCAATTGGCCGCCCATCAAAATAGGGGGGTGCTCATGAAAATTTCAGCACCACCCTGGGCGAGGCTATTCGATGATAGCGGCAAATTGGACGTTCGGGCCGAGCATTCAGTGAAAATGTCATTTTTCCGTGTTATACCGCTGAACATTCATCAGCTCGGATAGTTTTTCCCACACCGGAAGTGCTCGGCGGCATAAGCGATTAGCATATAGGGATTCTTAAGTGAGACCTCAAAAAAAAGTTCGGATCAATGGACCGAGAAAAAGAGCTAGAAAATCAGAAGTAGCATATACAAAATTGGGAGAACCACCTGGTGATTTGGCTTAATTTTCCCCTGGCGGCTGCACATTATATGATACAAAGAGGCTTATGAACATCGAAAAACCGGCAATCCGTTCCTATAATTTGGGGCGTATCTCCGACCGGGGCCCTACCGGATGGATTAGCCGACGACGGGGTTTAGGCACTCATTCATAATCTGGGAAAGTCATCGAAGCGAAACACATCAGAAGTTCAGGGTTTGATTTGGAAAGTATATCTACAGGGTGTCCCCAAAAAAACGACCCATTCGGCATTTCGCCGTGTTACATCCAAGCGGTCCGAAATTTGGACCAGGGGTGTATCAGGCCGTAAATAAAAACAATCCTGACTTATAGCCTTGTAGCCATATTCGTTCTCGAGTTATAGAAAAAAACAAACTTTATTTTCCATTTTTCATAGGGTTTTTTTGGAATTAGACCCCCTCTAAACATTATGTGAAAATGCTCCGGTAGGCCTTCTTTACCTTAAGAAGTTTCTCCAGAGTGAAATTCATTAAACAAGCTTCAATTTAAGCGATTTTTGCAACGCAAAATTACCCAAGTTCTTAAGCGAAACCAGGGTTGAAAAACCGCTTCGCGGCTTCTGGATTTATAAAAGTAAGGTCACCTGGCAAAGGCCTGGCTTTTAACGACGCATCAAAATTCCTCAAAAATTACCCAAAAACCACTAGACCGGAAAATTTTTGGCCCGTTTCAAATGCTTCCGCCAAATTCGTAGCCACCCCCAAGCGTCTAGGCTAAAAAAGGCCTTCCGCCTAATTTTCCGTTCGCTCGGGTCATTTGAGGCCGCCAAAAAATTTGCCTATTTTCCTCAAGGCCAAAATCTCTCAATTTTTCAAAAGTGAAGGTTATTCTTCAAAGGAAAGTCAATAAAAGTTGGGTTTTGTGAATGAAAAATTGCTTGACCAAGGGTAGGAGGAAGAGCCGGACGCCTGGGCTCAAGAAAACGAGCACTTGAGCCTGAAGGACGGGTGATGTTGCCAAGTTCTAAAAATATGCTGGGAAAGGCCAAGCGCAATCTTCATCTCAAACACTTCGAAAATGAAAATTTAGTTGATTGAAAATTCGAGAAAAGAAAATCCGACAAACGACATTACGAGAAAGCGAAATCTCGAGAAAACGAATTTCGTGATTCAAATTATCTACAAAACGAAAATAACCCCTTCAATGTTACGCAAAAATATTATCTAAGTAAGTTGCCAATCCTGACGAAACGGAAACGGAAAAATACATTATTTTTATACAGAATCGTATTTTAGCCGTCACGGCCGTTTTCGCATCTATTTTTCACCAAATTGTAAAAAAAGGCGCTCCTCTATTTGGAAACGGGAACCGATAGGTCACCGCCGGAAAACCTGGAAATTAAGAGGTGTGTCGAAGACGAGGGGCCGGGCCATGCCTTTTTTGAAGGGGCCCATCCCCAGCCCAAAAACCAATCTCCGGTTGAACAGCTCTTGAGGGGGGAGATGCGCTGGGAAAAGGGCGAGAAACAGGTACTTCACTTTTTTTTGTAGATTTTTAGTCCATTGCGCGGGAAGACCTTAGAAAATCGTACTGTTAGCTACTTAATAAAGTTACAAAAAGGATGAATTCATATAGAAAAGACCATGGTTAAAGGCAAAACCTGAGCCAAAGTCTAAGTCTAAGCCTAAGCCTAGATTTGAAAAACCAAGATCCAGCCTGTATTTTTCGCAAATTTTGCAGCCAAATTTTTCAGATTTGCAGCTGGCCTCCTCAAAAGTATGTGTCACGTGTTTTCCGAGAAAGTTATCTTTTTAACTTTTCTGCAAAAATTGCCGAAAATTACATCCGGGCTCAAGACGTTATTTGTTTAATTTAATGCTATATATCCGGCAAAAAGAAGCTTTCCAAATGGCGCATCAGCGCGAATTATTTTGAGAAGAAAATACGCTCTACTTTTTGAACCCAGACAGAGCTAACTGTAAAGTGTTTTTACTCAGGCTGGCGTTTTAGGATGGGACCAAGCCTATCTTGTTCAGAATTTTTTGCTGATTCCGATTCCGTTTTCCAAATTTGCTGCGGACTTCGCGTTGAAAAGTCATTTTTGGTCTAAATTAAGCTTAAAAACGACATAAATTCGGATGCTGGCCCACTATTCCATGTCTGGGTCCAGCTATTGTTGTGTCCCTTATCTACCCTCCCGAAGCCCCCTTCCCGGTTGGCACCATGGTGCATTGGTAAGCTGTTCGCTTGCCAGGCACAGGGCGGCGGATCGATCCCCGCCCTGCACAATCTCTTTTGCTTTTTGCACAAAACTCATGATTTTTTGTCTAAAATCGTTCTTTGACCTCTAAAACCGTTCCCGAGACAGTTTTAACGTCGGAGGTGACGACAACTTAAAAAATAACGCAAAAAAATCCGGATTTAGTCAATTTTTTTAGCTTAAATGTCGAATAACCTTTTAAATAAAGGTCGGCAGCAAATTTGGAAACCAGATTCGGAATCAGCGAGAAATTCTGCACAAGATAGGCTTGGTCCCATTCTAAAACGCCAGCCTGAGTAAAAACACTTTACAGTAAGGCAACAAAAGAATTTCGAAATAACTAGGTGCCACGCGCAAAACTGCCGCTTCAGATCATGTCAAAAACTTTCAGGAGCCTAATGAGTCAGGCACGCGCCTCCCTGGGTCGCCAGATATCGAGAAGGCCATGTGGGGGGACGGCGGTGAAAAAATCGGCCTCCGTGTAATTAGGGAGGCGGGGGGAGGATGGAAGGAGATGCCAGGGGCTGCAGGAGGAGGATCGGGTGGACGACGGGAAGTGGATGCTCACTTCTGGAATGGGACAGGGGACGTCTTCTGGAGTGGGTGGAGGGCTAAGCAGGGCTGGAGGCGAAAATATTACTGTTTTTGCCATTAAGAATTTTTCGACATGATCTAAAAGATTATGGCAATTTTGTGAGAAATCCGACGTTAATTTGGGATATTGGTACCTTTAAATTCTGCTCAAGGCATCGACCCCGAGTTTTTGCTACGCGTTCAAAGGCGTCCTACGCACTTATTTTTTGTAATGCGACGTCCGAATGTTGCCATTGAACGTTTCGCGAGGGTTTAATCCGTAAATTGTGTCGATTCGTTTGCAAGGAGATCTGCGAGAGAGAGAGAGAGGGAGATAGAAAGCGAGGGAGAGAGAGAGCTCCACTTGCGCAAACTGGAGTCTTTCGGCAAAAAACAAGGATGTTCAGTGACGGGCCCCACCCACGATGGAGGGGTGGTTTTTTACGCAGCGCCGACGCGCCAACTCCCACATGCCTTATGCTTTGATGTGGCCCTTGAGGCCGGGGAGGAGAGGGCTGTTTATCCGACACCACGACTTCCACCTCGACTTCACACCGCCTTACACATTTCCTCTCGCTTCGTGTTGGGTTAGAAAATTCTGGTTTTTTTTGCCGGTGTGGTGAGTGCCGGGGGTCAATTAGTGGCCTGCTCGGACTTGACGCGAATGATGTAGGTGGGATGACGACGATTGTGGTTTAAGTGCATGTCTTAGTGTTAGGCGCTAAGCTGTTAAAAAGCATAAGTATGCGAAATATCAGCCGGAATGCCTCAGCCTGGACCCAAGCCCATACTTAAGCCTAAGCCAGACCGTAGTTAAACTTAAAGTCACCATGAAGGTATCGAAACGTAACTTATGCTTTCCAAGTATTGTTATTCTCTTTTGCTTTTTTAAAAACTTCAGCCAAGCTGCGAGACCTTTTCAAAAACAAAACCAAGCACAAACTGAGCCAGTCCCGTACATAGATTTATGATCATCACATCAATGGGATCAATAAGTTGGGCCTCTAACTTCAGCCTGATCTCTGAACAAAATCGTGAATTACCCCTACCTTTTTCCTTAACGACCCTGACCCAAAGCCCCCTGCAAAAAATGAGGAAATGTCGGCATGCCAACTGCTGTTGTCACACTACACGATTGGCCAATGGACACCCCGAATATTTGGGCCCCCCTTTGCAAAAGGAGGGAGAGCAAGATGGATGCGTATCACCCCCTGGCCCGGTTGAACAATGCGGGAACCCGCCGAATTAATTACCGGACATGTTAGATCGGCCGTGGGTTAGGAATTCGAATAAAAGGGAAAGGGGTAGTTTGAGGTGTCGATTCCCCCAAGTGACGAAGAATCAGAGCGTTTTATGCACGGGAAGGCCCTCAAATCGGACCTCGAAAGTGACATGCACACACACACAGTTACACGCCAAAATTATATAAGGTAGGGTAGGTGGTTTTTCAAGAAACCTATTCTTCATGATCTTATTCAACTGCAAACGTTGCTTGGCTTATCCTTGCCGATTTTTCAAGTGCAGGGGGTCGATCCAGGATTATAATTGGCGTCGGATCTCCAACGTGAGCGCGACAGCGGGTGGTGAACCTCTAAATTCAAAAGGTCTATGGCAAAAATGTGCATAAATTCTAGCGACAATCAAAATACCGAAAGTTCAGAGACAATTTCGACATAGGGAAGGGCCAATATCGAGAGCTAGGAAGGTTTGAGCCAAAATACCGACAAGCTCAAGTTGGCAAAATTGGGAACGCCGACAAACGAAATCGCGACTGTCGAAATTATCCACAGCAAGATACGCCTAAAGAGCAGCAAGCCAAATGCCGACAAGCTTGAATGGCAGATAGGGCTTAATCTTAAATTTTCCATTTTATACTGCGTTTTCCAACACTTATTTGCCGGCTTTTCCAAATGTAGAGTTTTTATCGGCTTTCCGGTTGTCGACATTTGAAATTGTGCGGTATTTTGCAGCGGAATTTTAACTGTCGGCATTTGGGCTTACGCTTTTGAGAGATTCAAACTCGATACCCAGTCACCTGATCGAAAAATCGCCTGATCGAAAATCTCCTATCGAAAATCGCCTGATCGAAAAATCGCCTGATCGAAAATCGTCTGATCGAAAAATCGCCTGATCGAAAATCACCTGATCGAAAATCGTATAATCGGAGATTGTCTAATCGATAATAACTCAAAAGTAGTTTTAACACATGTTAGAAGCGTAAAAAACCCTAAATTTTTTGAGTGATTTTCGATCAGACGATTTTCGATCAGACGATTTTCGATCAGGCGGTTTTTCGATCAGGCGATTTTTCGATCAGACGATTATCGATCAGGCGATTTTTCGACCAGGCGATTTTCGATCAGGAGATTTTCGATCGGCGACTGCCAACCTTCAAACTCACCATCAAATTTAACTGTGCCACCTTATATTCCCGACTGAGTGGTGTGATCTTGCGGTGCATAAAATAGGCGGTGAGGGTAAAAGTGGATACACCAAGAACCCAGAAAATATAATAGAACCAGACTATCCACACTTGAGCCTCGTGGGACGGGGAAAACATTTGAATTCCTAAGCCTTGCTATCAATTCCCGAGTGGGAGTCCATCCAGACGCCCCCATCTTTCCAGGCTCGGATTGCGCAGGTGGTTTCCGGATTGTTTAGCCGGCTTCTTCCGTAGTTTCCCCCGAGGGGGCTTGCGCAAGCCATCTTCTGAAAGCTGGTGCAGCTGGTTCGTGGTTCAAATTGCGATGCGTCTGGAATGGACGAACTCGGTTAGGACCTGCGCGTTGCGTTCAAAGCGGCGCATAGCATATTCAAGTTGTTCTAAATTTCACCTTTTTCGATTACATCAGGAAACACTTACCAACAAAAATCGTAAAATCTCGTGTGTTCTAATGCACGCCTCTGGAAAGTAATTTTTTAATCCCATGCGGGAGACACCAGACCGTTCGATGCACTAAAGAGAGGAATATTTGCATG
The DNA here is from genome assembly GCA_958295435.1 of Mesorhabditis spiculigera. Lineage (NCBI taxonomy): Eukaryota > Metazoa > Nematoda > Chromadorea > Rhabditida > Rhabditidae > Mesorhabditis > Mesorhabditis spiculigera. The sequence continues at coordinate 51,626 of CATQJA010000442.1, forward strand.
CGAATCGATAAATGCGCGGGGAAAACCTCGCGTTAGGGCATCGACTGCTACCCGCGCACCGATAAGTACGATTTCTACGATCTAGGTACCGTATTACCTCTAATATAACCCCCTCCCCTCTATTATACCCCCCCCCCCCTCTAATACAACCCACTCTCCCTGGGTGGTTGAAAAAAAGAGCTCCCGCCCCTAATATACCCCCTGAAAAATTTTTTTGCAATTGTGCACTCAGGGGCCATTTTGAGTGATTTTAAGCTTTCTATAGCGAAAAAAAATAGTGTTTTTGGTCAAAAACCGACCATTTCACCCCCCCCTTCGAGATTTCAGTTCCTAAGTCATAAGACCTTTTTCCAGATTTTGGAAACAGGTTCAGAATCAGCGCCAAATTCTGCAAAAGGTTGGTCCCATACGGAAACCCGATTGTCACTAAAAGATCTCCTTGTGAGTCTGAGTTTCATTAAGGTTCAGTATTCGGCTCGTTCATGGCAGAAAACATCAGCAAGGGGGGCTGCCCTGACCGGGCAGCTATTTTATCCTTTTATTGAACGACTCGATGCTCATCATTCGATTCGCCGGTCTTGTTAACCATACGGAGAGGTTCCGGCTATTTATTAATAACGCGAAGCGCTGCTTGCCATTTTACGGGCGTGACCGTTACCGGCGTGTGGTCGGCCCACGGATTCAACCTCTAAATCAAGCTTGTAAGAGCGTGAAAATAATTCTAGGTAAGATTGCTCAACGCACATACCACATACACCCTGCATACCCATAGCCATATAGCATTCCTATATGGCCGCGTGGCTATCAATATTACCAAATTATTTGCGACGGCGTGCAGCCCGGTCGAAAGAAAAGACAGGCCCGCAGCTACACACAGTTGGTTAGTCGGTGGTAGTAGGGTACTACACCCACAGCAAATCAGCAACTCGCCGGTTATATAACCCAGATAAACGGTAAGGGCGAGGATGACTGGCCCTGCCAGAACCGATAATGCGATCGCTGACTGAAAAACGGCCTGAAGCTTACAAGGAATCGTTTTTGAGTGCCGTACGGACTATCGAATCGGACCAATCTTGAGCAGAATTCCGCGCTGATTCCGAATCTGTTTACTATTTTCGCGGCATAGACATTTCGCGAAAGTTATGAACGTTTTACAACCGCACAGACTTACCTAAAACGACCCCAAATCGATGCTTTCGATGGATTCGAGGCTTCGGAATAGGTTTTACGCAAGAAAGCTAGTACATTTTGTTTAGAAAAGAAACTCTATAAAATAAACCATTCTAATCAAAATTACTGGAATCTGACAAATTTTATACATTTGATGCCCATAAACGTTTCCAAAATTTTGAAAATTTCAAAACTTTGAGTGAAGTAGCTTCTTTGGTAGAGCATTTTTTTCTGAACAAATGCACCAGCTGGTTTTTTACTAAAACCTTTTTCTAAGTCCATCGAAAGTAGCTAAACGGGGGCGTTTTAGATTTAAATAGTTTATGACCTTTGAGAAATGGCTATTCCGCAAAAACAGTAACCATGTCGCGAATCAGCGCAAAATTCTGCACAAAATAGGCCTAGTCCCATCCCAAAGTCCGGACGACTCCCAAAAACCTCTCCTTATCAGCACCAACCTGAAATAGAAAGATCATACAGAAGTGCCGCTGCATTAGCCGGGTTCTTTTGCTAACCGCTGGGTCCCTACGGACCAAGAGATAGTCCTCAATATTTGCGTAGCATACGTAGAGGTAGGCAAAAAATGTGAATATGACAACGACCAGCACGATTCGAAGCAGGGGCCGAAATTCGGTTCCTTGCGGCAGAAAGTAGGCCCCTTCCACACCGCAGACGTGAAAATCGAGCATGCAAATCTGAACGTATGCCATTGGGCTCTGCCCTCCAAACGATTTGGTATCAGAAACCAGCAATTTCATAATCTCGAAATTTCATAATCTCGCAATTTGAGATTCTCGCAATTTCAGAATCCCGCAAATGCAGTTAGGCCATAGCAAATGCGAAATTATAAGAATACGAGATTATGAAAATGCGAGATTCCAAAATTGCGAGATTATGAAATGGCAAGATTATGAAAGATTCCCCCCTCCAAACATAGGCGGCAAAATGACGAATCAAACGAAACCGCGATGGCGGCAGCTTCAACGCGCCGATACATATCAAAAGGATTTTGACAATAGCTCACCTGAACGCCATCATCAACCATAAGCCGAAACGTATACGCCAACCAAATACTGCCCCAGCCGCCAATCATCACAATAATATAGCACGAGATCAGGTAGCGCTTGGCTACGGCATGCAACATCCGGTGCTTCTGCGACGCGTGCGCCGTTTTCAGCACCCCGTTGTATACCACGGAGGCAAGGGAGTGCACCAAGAAGGTCCACCAAAGGCTCTAAAATACAGGCTGATGATAGTGATGAGCAGGGTTGGTCACAATGATCGGGGGTCCGCGTCCGTCCGCGTCCGGACGGGTCCGCTATGCAAATTGCGGACGGGTCCGGACCGGACGGACGCGTCCGGACGCGGACCCAACGGACGCTAAAGAGTCCGCCGGACGCCGGAAGGTCCGCGATGCAAAGCACAGAAGCGGATGCTAATTCAGGAGTCCCTGGTTTAGGAAGGCGTAGGAATCCTACTATATATAAAAAAAAATAGTGTTTGTGTGTGTGTGCATTTGCATGCAACTTGCGTCCGTATGTTCCAGTCGTATCTCAATAAAGGAAGAAACTAAGGGCACGTATGAAACGTCATTAGGTGCGTAACACACGACTGCACGCATATGAGATTTTTGAAAATCAGTAGTTTTCGATATTAAAGTTAAGTTTTTGTGAAAATCTCGCTCGGACTCTTTGTTAGGAATCAATTAGCATGCACCGGAAGTGGGGGAACCCTATATAATGGGGGAGAGGACGCGCTTTTCATTTTTCTGCACAGGAATTCAAGTGTTTATGCAAAGTTACGAAGTATGGGGGTCAGACGGTGGCCAGGGTTGAAAAGTCGCGAAGCGGCTTTTCAACCCTGATATAACCTAATTTGCATCCTTGATGTTGACTTAGAATAAATCACAAAAATCACTGCCACTGTCCAAGGGAAAGCGCCAAAAAAGTTTGAGCAAACGAAAAGCTTTAGATTTTAGTTCAATTTTCCATTGTTCTTGAGGTTTAGTACTAGTTTCTTCGTTTCCGACTTACTTTTGTGTGACTATTTGGACAACTGACAATTATTTTTTGTCATAATCCAAGTCAACACGAAATATTCAAATTAGGTCTGTGGTGATGCGCCTTCCTAAGCCGCAGACTATTGAATTAACATGGTTATCTGCAATTTGCATCGCGGACCTTCCGGCGTCCGGCGGACTCCTAAGCGTCCGTTGGGTCCGCGTCCGGACGCGTCCTGTCCGCAATTTGTATCCCGGGTCCGGACCCGTCCGGACGCGGACGGACTTTCGATCATCATGACCAACCCTGGTGATGAGTAGTGTCGGACAGCACCCCAAGAAATGCACCGCGGCTGCCTTTGAAACGCACCCCGGGTGCGTTTCAAAGACCCCCTGGGGTGCGTTTCGAAGGCACCCGGGGTGCGTTTCTTGGGGTGCTGTCCGACACTAGTGATGAGGAAGCTGACCCTACCAAGAGCACATGCAGCTGAAGGTAGCTGAGACGAAATCCGCTCAAAGGTTTCAGGGCAAAATACGGCGCATAGAGGATCGGCTTCACCGTGCAGATGGTCGTCTCGGTAAGTTCGGAGGCGATCTGCGAATCATCGAGAAAAGCTTATTTTTTCCCAGATTTCTGGCTAGTTAGGCTTTCAAGTCTTCAGGTAGCATCATCAAAAACATCAAAACCCTACCACCACATTCAACTGCACATATTTATACTCCTTCGTCAGGTGCGCCTTTCCGCGATGAAGGAAATACAGAGTGAGCACGAAAAATGGAAAGCCAAAAGCCCAAGAAAAATAAAAGGCGCCGGCGATCCATAATTCTTCTTCATGGGACGGGTAGAACATCAGGACGGTGAGTTCTGAGAACGACAACTCGTCAACTTCTCTGAACTAGCCAACCGCCCGGCTACGAGGCGGCAGGTGGTTTTTGGGAAGCAATTACAAAAATACACTGAAAGGATCGTAATTATGGGGCCATGGAGGTCTCTAGACCGCCGTCTTTAGGAAATATGTTTCTTTTTAGTTTTTTTGCATTTCCAGTGCAAGACAAATTTTTTGTATTGAATGGTGATGGGTTGACCATCATAGATCTGCGTTTTATTCAACGGCCGGACGTTCATCACTAGCCGGACCAGTTTTTTGAAACATGTGAAGCGGTCCGGGCCATTTGTGCATGACACGAAGCGCCGCTTGCCATTTCACCGGTTTCACAGTCACTGGCGTGTGATCGGCCCAGGGGCGTAGCCTCTAAATAAAGGAAATTCGACTCCGAAAAATCATATCAAATCGCATCCTATACGGACTTACCAAATACGTTCTGTGCACGAATTGATAGATCGCCATTCGATAGGGCTTCGTGGCGATCAGGATCACAAGATTATTTGCGAACGCGTGGAGCCCGGTACAAAGAAAAACCACGCCGACAGCTGAAGCACAAGGATTGGAGTCCTGTTTATTCTCACTTACTACAGATTATGAACTCGTTGTTTGTGAATCCCAGTAAAACTGAGAGTATCAGGAAAATTGGCGCGGCCAGGAATGATAGCGCCATCGTTGACTGAAATTCGGGTCTAACGGGCTATTTTCAAAAAGTAAAAATTCAAATTTGGACCTAGATCATGTTGAAATTTCACAATCTCGAAATTTTGGATAAGCTAAGTTATCGGAAACTACGATGCAAAAATTTGGAAATGATGAAACGTGCAAAAGCGCCAACCTGCAACAGAAAAATCAAGCAAAAGTGTCGATGCATTTGCCGAGTCCGCTTGCTGATCGTCGGGTCCGTATGCACCGTAAAATAGTCTCTAATATTCAAATAGCACACGTAGAAATATGCAATGGTGGTGAACAGGCAAACGACGCCGCCGACCCATGCGAGCGGCATTAGTTCAGTCACATGTTGAACAAAAAATACACGCTCGATGCCGCAAAAGTGGTACTCTAGCAGGCAAATCTGAAAGTTCAGGTAGACCTCACAGTAAAGGGTTTTGACTCAGGCTGGAATTTTGAAATTAACACAAACCTCTCATATGCAGAATTTGACGCTGATCCCGAATCTGTTTTCAAAAGTTTCTCAATGACCGTTTTTGAAAAGTTACAACCTATTTTAGTGTTCCACGATGTAGGGGGACCCTTACTTGAATGTCCAGTAAAAATCGCCAGAAAAAGTTCCCGGAAGCGTTAGATAGCAGGTTTTTCTTGGAAAAACGTAGGCTTTCAGATGTCTTGTAATTTTTACGCATAGTAAAAAGTCAAAACGGATGCAGATGACGTCAGCTCTGCGTCAGCCCCGTCCTCGAACCAATTTTTTCATGGTTGTTATTTCCCAATTTTTAAGATATGCGATCTGAAAGCCTGCGTTTTTCTAATGAAAACCTGCTAAAAAGAAAGCTATCTAAAAGTTCCAGAATATTTTTCTGGCGTTTTTTGCGGGACATTGAAGTTAGGGTCTTTTTATATGGTAGAACAAAAACAGATTCGCAATTCGCCTAAAATTCTGCACAAGAGAAAATTGATCTCATTTCAAGGGTCCGTCTGGGTCAAAACACTTTACTGTCAAAAACGCTTGAGCGTGGACAATCGAAAAAGCTTACTTCCCCGTTATCCTCGACCAGAAATCGCTGTGAGTAAGCTACCCAAACATCGCAATGCCCGCCAATCATCGCACCGAAATACATAGTGAGTAGATACCGTCGCGCGCCGGCGTGAAAATTCTTGTGATGTTGCGAGGCCTGTGCCGTCTTGAGCACACCGTTATACACCACGGCCGAAACGGTATGCACCACGAAAGTGCCATAGATGCCCTAAACAAGCTGTTCGTGATTACGGCTACTGACCCACCGCCATCACATGAAACTGAAAATAGGTGAGGCGGAAGCCGGTTAATAATTTTCCGCCGAGATACTGCGCGTAGATGATCGGCTTCAACGTGCAGACCGTTGTTTCGGTCAATTCGGCAGCGATCTAACGACAAAAAATTGTAGCAAAAAAAATAAAAATGCCAAAAAAAAGCAAAAAATGTTGATTCTAAAACCCACCACCAAATTCAATTGCACGTATTTGTACTCCTTCGTTAGGTGCGCCTTGCCGCTGTTGAGAAAATATATAGTAAGTATGAAAAAGGGCGCGCCAAGCGTCCAGAAGAAGTGGTAGGCGCCCACGATCCATAATTCTTCTTCTGGGGAGGGGTAAAACATTGAGTGGCTAACGTGAGGTCTAAAATGCCGCCTCACTCCCCGCCAAAATTGTCTCCAGTTGAGTGACGGCAGGTGTTTTGGTAGTTTCAGTGCTATAAGTGCGATAAATTTACGCGGAATACGGAAAACCGCGTGTCTGTTGATTGGATACGACCTGTCGAAATTTCGGGAGCTTTTCGTTTAGCGGGCGGCGGGGGCAACCCCATTTACCGAGTCACCGGCACGGCCCTGTAGCAAAATATCGCCATTTTCTTAGCAGTTGAGATCGTTTCCAGGTTTATGAAAATTGAACAAAATTTCTAAAATGTTCGAAAAATATGCTTTTTACGGAGAGAATCTATGAAGATTGCCAAAAAGTATGCTTCTCCAGAGTTTAGGATATTTTTTCTGCGATTTTGTATTAATGCAAACCTTTTTCCCATTATTTTTTTCCGAGTAAAGGGGTTAGCTGGATGGAAAGGCGAACCAGGGTCGGAAAAAGCTCATAAAAAAGTGAAGAATAGCTTCTGGAGCTTGCAAAATTCATAAGTTTCTGCCGCTTCAAGTTATATCCATATTTATCTTATATCTATATTTATCTTTATAGTACATATCACCTAAAATACATCATCACTTTATTAATCGACTCGGATCTGAGTGCTTATCCTGAAGGTAGTGACGGCTTGCGTGACGGTGCGTCGGCTCAGCTCGCTGTGCATTTTGTGGTTTTTGCTGAAAAAAGAAGCAAATTGACCGTATTTGGAACATAAAAACTAACTAGAATATCTTCAGAAATGAGTCGCGGAAGTCTTGTCGGTATCTCAGGTTGATGCCCATATTTATGATTGTCATAAAACCGGGCATTCCGGTGACAATCGCCACCAGCACATCACTGACTTCCCAGAAGTTCCACCTGCAAAAAGCCATGTAGCCAAGTCGATTTTTTGGGAATGTTTTTTTGAAAATTAATTAAAGTCTGTTCGGAGGACAATCGGTGCTCGTTAGCGGGGTTGGGGAATTTTTATTGGGGGGAATTCTTTAATTCAGGGGGAGTTAATCAAATATAAATTATGTTATAGCAGTTTTTCAGCGTCCGATTATCAAGAAAACCAGAAAAATAAAGGGAAAAACCAATTCAAAGATTCTGCGATTTTTGAATTGATTTTCATCTCGCCAAAGCAAGATTTTGGGCTTTAACGATTGTTTATAACTTTCTATAGCTAATAAATGCAAGAAATGCTACAAAGGTCGTTTAGGCATGATTTCTAGGCAAAAAATGGGGCAAATTTAGTCATTCGTGCTCCCCCCCCCCGCTAACGAACCAATACCCTAGTATCAGCTTGCCTGATGCCAACCAGTACTACAGATGGCGCGGCCACGAAACCGACGGATATCCCACACACCAGCAACATTATCAAAAACCTCTGATCCCGCGAGCTGCGACTCTTCTGGCCCTGAACCTTCTTCGCAAAAGTTTGGCCACGCGCGCCCTGTGACTTACGGCTGAAATGCAATAAATCATCGTCAGCGAGCCGAATGAGATTATGTAGCCGCAGATGAGGAATGTGTAATGCCAGGTAGAGTAGACTAAATTTGGGATGGCGATATTTAAGCCGTTAAATTGGAGAGACAGATACTGTTCCGACCGTAAAACCAAAACTCAAGCCTAAGCCGAAGCACAAGCCTAAACTTAAGCCCAAGCCCAAGCCTAAGCCTAAACCCAAGCCAAAGCCTAAGCCAAAGCCTAAGCTTAAACTTAAGCCAAAACCTAAGCCTAAACCTAAGCCAAAGCCTAAGCCATTAGACCGACCTTTACTCGTCGAGTTTATAACAGAGCAATGACGGGTCGTATTAATAGTATCATCACCCCGAGCCGATAAGGCCGCGAAAAGCAGGGAAGTCTAAAAATGGATTTCGTACTTATGACACGTTCAGTTTACCAGTCCCGCCAAAACCACAAAAAGTACGAAGGACAACTTTGTCTTCCCGGAAAACAGCTTTTTGTACAGCACTGGATTTTTTGCTGCGCAAATTCTCTCCACTGACATGAGAATCACCATGTAACACGGCCATTCCATACCAATATTTAGGAATTGATTCCAGTAAGTCTAAAAGTTACGGTAAATCGAAATCGTTCCACGCTTACCGTATAAAAACAGTCATTTACAGTAATATTTGTATACAAATTTCCGTTCAACAGCAAGTTGCCGCGACCGATACCCGTCAGAAGCAAACTGAAACGATCAAGGGTTTTTTTCCGAGGCTCGAAACCTTACCTTAAACTATCAAAAACCTCAAAGGATTCGTAGAAAATTAGGTACGTATATTTTGATCTAATCTGACGACGGCTGTATGCAAATATATTCAGAAAATTCAGTGGTAGTGATATTGTTCCTGGAATTGAGCGTTTTAAAGGGATAGGCAAGGCAGAACTATGGTTTTGCAGGTGAAGGTTGCGATCGTGATTTTGCCACGCGGGACGCGGTCCGGATTTTGATTGCTGAATGGATTATGCTTTTTTGTAAGAATTCGCGGATTGAGGGATGCCTGTCGCGGTTTGAAAAAAACATAGCCGCCTAAAAAAACGCTTAAGCGCAAGAAAAGTAGCTTTTTAGAAGTTTCTTTTCATTGCAAAGAGGCTACAGAAGAAAAAGCAGAGAAAATCCGAGATTTTCTTCCAAGCGGTTAGGCATTTTTCAGAATTTTTTTTCAAACTCTTCTCAAGCTCAAATTCCAGCAACCCACCCAATGATACATAAAATGTACACATAAACATCGAAGCCCCATAGTCGACTTCAAAACCCATGTCGTGCATAAATGAGTCGCGAGTCCAGGGTCCACTGCAGCCGCAAAATGTTCGTCGTAAACCGACACCGATTATGGCCAACCTGAGTAATTTTGCTCGAATTTACGATCGCCAATCTGTGGTTCACATTATCTCCCCCTGTGGTCTCTCTGTGTATGCTTTTTGATCCGCCTCCTGAACCAATTTATTATCAAGGAGAGCAATTGGGAACACGAGTCGCGATTTATGAAGGGTTTTTTGTGAGGGATAATTGTTATGCGGAAGTATGACAAGACGGGCCGGCGGGTGCATCCATAGAATATGTATTTCTCGAGGGAATTCCGGGTAAAAAAAAGGATTTTGGAAAAAGTGGGGGGCAATTAAGGGGATCCTGGATACCGTATAGTTTTGAAGCGCTGGGGCGTTTTTTGCGGAATCAGTTAAGGTATTCTTTCGGCTTGCAAGTGATATCCTTTATTGGATCTCCGTTTGGCCGCACCTACAACACGCGATCGCGATTTTTTCCTTTCCTTAATGGATTTCAAAATTTCAACCCGACTAAGGTACGCGTTGCGTACCGCGGCTGCGTAAAATTCCCAAAAATCAAAAACTAGCAAAATGGATTCTGGTTCGTTAGCGGGGGATAAATTCGGTAATTAAGGAAACCTATAGGTACTAAAATTTTTCTGAAGTTTTCATCATTTTTTATGAACCTTCATAGCTAAAAAATGCGAAAAATTCCATTAAAACCGTTCATATTTGTTATTCGGCGACTACGGGATCATAGAGAAATTTCTTTTCCTCCCTGCTACCCCCGATAACACACCAGAACCCAAAATTCCTAGCCAACTTTTCCATTCCCTTTAAAAACCTTCAAATACCGTACCTGGACTTTTAAAGACACTGGCTGAACCTCGCCGGCAGAAAAAAAATACGTGGGGGTGCAAATGCTCTTGCCTCGGCCAGACTTTTAAATGGGCAGATTGGCCCTGGGAGTGAGAAACACCCTTGCGAACAAACACCCAAAAATAAAGAGCGTACCCGGAAAGTCCCAACGAAAATCAGAAACTGTAGTGGGCCCGGGGCCCGCGGTTCTCACGCAAATCAACAAATTGAAATACCCTACGCGCCATTGAAAAAAAAACTAGGGCTTTGGGCTGCGTGGGAGCCCGGAGGCAATTGGGGGCGAAAAAACTAGTGGAAAGGAAGATACATTGCGTTTAGCCGAGTGCAACGTAAAATCCAAGCCTTGAAAAAATTAGCTTCAAAGTTCCAGCGCCAGAATGGGGGCCGGAAAGGCGCAAGTATCATGTCAGGAAAAATCCTTAACGTACTTTTTGTATATTGAATGTAATCGCAGTAAAACCGGACGACGAACCGTCCCTGATAAGCCAATTTTGCCTAAAGAGTAGGCCGATTTTTACGTCGACGTTCTTTCGGCCTGCCCACAAAAGATGAGCCACTATGGCTTCAGCGCCCAATCATCAAAAAGCATGCATATTGAGATCTATTGGCCAAGAAAAGAAGCTATAAAAATATCCTGTCTTCTAAAAACGCCCGTCAGCGCCATTATGACGTCAAAACGTTTTTGCCCATAGGAATACTATCTGGCTTGCACCAGTTTCGGTTCCCAAACTTTTTAAAACTCAACCCCGCTATTCAGCCGGCAAGGGGTATAGAGCACTCAAAATTAGCTTAGCAACTCTCATCTAAAGTTTCTATAAAACTTTCTAAAGTTCGAATTCTTTCCAAAATCTAAAAAGTTAGCCCGGGCTTGCAACCAAAAAAAGTTACATTAGGTATATAACTCTCAAAAATAACCCAGCACGCCCGCAGCAACTGACATTAAAATGCCACCAAAATTTGTCATGACCAGAAAAACAGCTCACACAGTTGAGTCCAGGTGAAAAATTAACGAGCTGGCCGGGATTGGTGCCAAAAATTGCCCGCAACGCCGCCGGCCCCATTCAGCCGCTACCACCCCGGCCCGGTCATATCAGGGTCCAACTTTGGCAGCAACTTCACGGTACAGAGACCACAAAAAAACATAGATCCACATAAAACGAATCCGCGCGGGGCTCGCGGGTGCGCCGGGCGGAAATTGGCCAGCGAAACACTTGGATATTTATTGCGGGCTGGTGCAAAATGTGTGGCCGGCGCGCTTAATAGAATTGAGTTTTTCTCGTGCTCTCTCACACGCTCGCCAAAAGGTTGATTTAACGCGGCACACCCCCGAATTGGTTATTTATCGGGAAGTAAATCGGTCGCAAAAAGGCCGGATTCTGACCCCAGATGAAAGTTTCCATTTTGTGCCTTTGCCCAGGATCGTTGGTTCCGTAATTAGGCTTTTTCCCGATTGAAAATCACCATACCCCAAGGGCCAATTTGTGTGCGGTTTTTTAAGGTTTATTTGCTTTTACCTATTACTTAGTGGTAGAAAACATATCGTGATCACTTTGCTCGAGCAAAGTACACTTTTGCAATGACGCTGTTTCTAGAGGTTTTTTTAATTAAAAGTTAAGTGACTCACCTTTATCGACAAATTTTGCCGACGTGATAATATGGAATAAGTTCCGCCAATGAGCTGGCAGTGAATTACCCGAATAATGCACCTCATCGCATCTAATACAGCGAGTACGTGCTCACCCTCCACCCAGGGCAACAAATTAAGCTTGAAATTTCGACCCCCGGCCGCCAGAGCGATTGATTTTAGTCTTATTTTCGCCTGATTTAGCTGCTAGTTTGGTTCTATGATGATGTTCAAAGCAAAAACGTCACTTTCTAATACTTTATCGGCGAATCAGATCAAGAACATTTGAGAGCGAATCACATGTACAAGTCAAAACTAAAGATT